>VZUI01040385.1:0-42795 GCA_013401135.1 Cettia cetti
GTGCGGGACGCGGCTGCGGGGCGGGCGGGCAGCGAGCGGGGGCCGCCTCTCGGGTGCTGCCGTGACCGGGTCCGACGGGAGCGGCGCCGGGGGCGGGCGGCTGGCGGAGCCGGCGGGAGGGCGCGTTCGGCAGGTGAGCGGGCTCGGCGCTCCTCCTCGCAGGTAGCGGTGAGCAGCGTGCGTAAGATACAGTTTTTCTTTTTTGTTATAATTGTTACTTTCTGAGCGTATGCTGCTTTATAGTGTGTTTCTTTTGTGAAACGTTTATATGTGTAAAGTACGGAAGGTGTTGATGAGAACCCCGAAGGGACGCGAGGCGCAGCGGCCCCGGGCGGTGCCGGGGCTGAGCGGGAGCGTGTGGCCCCGCCTGGGGCAGAGACCCGAACGTTCAGGAGAAAAAAGGATAAAACAAGGGGTTATGGGCAGGTGTGAACCACGGAGTACAGGAGGGGACACTGAACTCTGAGCTTTGTTTTTGTCATTAGGAGCTCCGGCTCTTTCTGTGTTTGTCTAAGAGCTTCGCTTAGCATTGTTTCTGGGTTGAAATAAAATCCTGTCGGAGGATAATTCTGTTGCCTGTTTCCACTGTGCTAGGGCTGTGTTGCTTGCATGTAAAACAGCCCAGATGTGTTTCAATTACTCGAACCATTTCAGATTATTGCTTTCGGGAACTATTGTCAATATTTCATTCAGAGATGGTTATTTTTGTCCTGCAAAATACATGTTGGTCCTTTCAATAAAATTCTGCTGGTCTTTTAAAGGCTGGCAACTTGGCAAGGACCTAAAATACTTCAAGAAATTTTACAAAATATAACTAGGTTTCATCTTAGTTTGTTTTCCAGCATATATTGCAATGTTTTGTATCAGCTGACTTTATAAAACGTTAGTCTTTCTAGAGTTATTCCTAGAGAGAAAGCAGGAACCATGTAACTATACATGGTTTGTTAAGTAGAACTTTTATGGTTCAGGAAGACCAAGTACATCTGGGTTTTGTTATCAGGGTTATTTTGAACACAACATTTTCTAGAGCATTTCAATTTAAAGTATCTGTTATTGTGAAAACAATATTTTGAGTATAAATTTCCAAGGTTGAAATGACAATCACACTAAGGAAGGTGTAAACTGTACTGCTTGCCAATTTGATGTAGAATTAAAACTCTGGTGTCATCTCTGAATGTAAGAGAGAGCAGGATACTGTTGGTATATTAGGAATTTCAAGAAGACTGTTATCCTAAGAAATAAGCTAAATTTACTGAATCATAGGATGATTGTTTTTGCTGGTAAAGCATGTGTGGCACATAAAATGCTTAATAAAAAAGTGCTTTTGCATGAAAGTCTCTGGAGTCAACAGTGAGATCATATTAATGTAGGTATTGT
Source organism: Cettia cetti (assembly GCA_013401135.1). Lineage (NCBI taxonomy): Eukaryota > Metazoa > Chordata > Aves > Passeriformes > Sylviidae > Cettia > Cettia cetti. Next base: position 1,378 of record VZUI01040385.1, read on the forward strand.
CAAAATACTTTCATTTGTCACAGGTAGAATGCTACATAAATTTGTGGTGCAACTTCTGTTAGCATTTATTGAGCATGTAATTCAGGCTTTTTTCTTTTTTGTAATGAATACTTCTAACAATTCAGTAGAGAGACCTCCTGCTCCCTATTCTTCACTGGGAATTTTACTTCCCAGGTGCAAAGCCCCATCTACTCACTCCACACCATACCATCAAATTTCCCCGACTACCATGGTGTTAGAAGACTCCACATGAGAGTGCTCGTAGCAACTTCATATATGAAGTCCCTCTCACACAACCTAGGGTGTTACAGACCCTTCAGGGAAGCAGCCCCTGAAACACCTGGTTTCATTTCTTGCTTCCTTTAAGCCCAGGATAAGCATCTTGTTTCTTTCTCATCTCCTTATGTTGCATGTTTATGTCTCTTGGCCCCCAGGAAGAGAAGCAGATGTGTTAGCATGCACTTGAAGAGGGTGACTAATTGCTAATGAAGATAATGTGCTTGGAGACCTTCCTCTGTTTTCTCCTCCAGTGCAGGTGTTTCATATTGGTGGAAACAATCTTAGATGTGCAGAGCCCATCTTGCAGCCCAACTCGGGTCAGGGGAAGAAATTGATGCAGATAGGTACAACTAAGTGTCAAATTCAGTGTATGCAGCACTACCAAGATTTCTACCAAAGCTGCGGTTACTTTTTAAAAAATTCTTCAAAATTATTTTTTCTGCTCTCTTCCATACTTGAGCAGTCCTCTTACGGAATAGTTGCATGATTCTTCCACACTCAGGCCTCTCTCTTGCCTTCTATTATTTCTTTACCACATGCCTCTGCAGGTCTCTGTACTTATTTTAAGACACAGAGAGACTTTGCGTTGGACCAGCAGGTTTGAGAGCACAAGAACGTGTGAATTGTACTTTTATTTCCTCTGTTGTTTAATTCTGAGGCGTAGTTGCTGTTCTTGGAGCTCATGCACTCTGTGGATGTCTGGAGGAGGCTGGCATGACTGCAGGTCAATCTCAGCTGCAGGCAGACAGAAGGAGTGCATGGAAGTGCAGCTGTGTGTTCCTTGGTGCCTTCAGGAGCTGTGAGCTGGGACCTCACAGGCTGACAGCAGTGGTGAGGGGTGATGCAGCTGAGATGGTGCACGGGCTCCTGTGAGCTGCACTAAGCAGTTTCCCTGGGTGTCAGGGTGTGCTTAGGGCTCCTCAGCTGCAGGGCTGCTGTAGTAGCACGCGAGAGGCTGGCAGTGCTCCAGGTCCCATTTCCCTCTGCAGGTGCCTGACCTTTGCACACAGGGCACTGCTCCTGTGCTGTGAGAATGTGCATTTCAGCACTCGTGGCTTTTATCTCTGCCTCTCTTGCTTAGTCAGCTGGGCTGGAATGAAGAGGCACAGATTAAAATTATGTGTCACCCTGAATATTGGTGTGATGATTAAACAAAAAAGTAAAAAATGGAAACTGTAAATGGTGGTAGGGACAACAAGAAAGCCAGAAACCTAAAAGCAGATTGTGTACATCCAGCTACGCAAAAACTAAGAGGTTCAAGAGGGGGAAAAAAGGTGGGAAAAGAAAACATATAACACTAAAATCTATTTGACTTCTAAATATAATCTTGACAGGTCTTAGTCCTACAAGCACTTATTCACCTTTTTTCTATGAACAAGCCTACTAATATGCAATTGATAATGTAAAATAAACAATTTAGTAATTTGGAGAAATAGTATATTAGATTATGCATTCCTTTGGAACCTAGTTTTATCATTTATAAATAAATGCAATTACTATTTTTTGTTTATCTGCAACTACCACTTTTAAAAATAATTGCCTGTATGTATTTGTTTTTACTTTTTTCTTGCTTCCCAGTATTTCTAGAAAAGTGTTATTCTTGAGGCTAGTAGCTATGGAGGAAACTCACAGAAATGTATTTCTACCAGTATCAATGTATATCATCAAGGCTTTTTGAGTTGATGATTTTTGAATGAGAGTTAAAATTCCTGGAGTTTAGTTTCTTAAAGAAAAAAAGTTATAGAATCTGGAATCACCAGATCTACATAAACAGGTTAAATAAATGTAGGATAGGACTCCCAGCAAGTAACAGATTCTGATCCCAACAAACCAATGTCCTGGGAAAGGCTCCACTGGACTGTGGCAGAGAATAAGGAAGCAATAAATTGTGAATGTAGTTCTGGCAAAAGATACTCATCTGAGCAACTGCAGTTGCTGTTCAACCTACAGCCTGGGTTTGAAGACCTTCTGTGGGAGATGTTCTCTTATTAGCTCATTTTCAGCCTGACATTCAAGAAGCAAAGCCAACTGGTGATGGTGGTATGATTTGTAAAGCAATATTAACAATGAAAACAACTGACAGTGGTCAGATCAATATGGATTGGGAATTGCAGGTTACTGACACAACCCATTCTGCATTACTGGTTTCCTTATTAAGGTTTTTTTAATCATTGCTGTTGCTAAATCTTTCAAAAAGGGCTTGAAAATGAAACAGTAAGGATGGTTTCTCTATTCTCTGGTGTGTTATATTTGTGATAAAATTACTAGTTACATGATTTCAGCTTTGATTCATCTGGTCACATGCAGGGAATGCTAAGTGTTAGCCATGGCCTTATTATTTACATAATTATTTGTTTTGCTACTTTTAAATGTAACTTGATGAACTCCTAGGTTTTTATGTGGAGGTGTGTACTTGGTTACTGCTATAACATACAGGTGTCCAAGGAGAATAAAGGTATTGCATCACAATAGCTCATCAGAGAGACTGGTATTGCTAAGCCTCAGAGATAAATTATGCATAAAGCAGAAAGTGTGCTTCTCCATGCATGCTTTTGGTGGGAAAGGATTATCACCCAACTTTCAGGGCTCTCTTGGCAGATGTTTCCTTAATAATAATAGTCACTAGGGGGAAAAAAAAAGCTGGATCCAGTATTTCCCACTTTCATTCAATTAGTGTATTCATCCTTTCATCTCATTAATAATCAGTGGTAGAATAGACTGATTAAAAACACTGACATGTAGAAAAGCTGAAATATTAAGTCATATGTTATCAGCAAAATTATATTTATTTGAATGCGATTTCAAGAGTTTATTTCTGTTGAAGATTGAGGATCTAGCTGTTTCTTTCAAACCAGCTGTTGTCTGATAGGTTTTCTTTTCCAGATTTTTTTATAGTTTGGAATGTTTTCATCTTGCAGATTTACTAAGCTCTACTTCTAACTCCACATCTCCCCTTCTCTCATTGTGTTTGCACATGTCCTACTGCTGCTCTTTGCACTAATTTATCACCTTATGACAAAGGGAAATGATATTCTTTCTTTCATATCCTAAAGGCAAGGCAGTGTAAAGTAGTATGAAGTTATAATTTTCCATTGAGCTGATTATTTTACTTCTGCAATGTTCCTAGTCCTTCCAAGCTTGATTTACAGAATCAAGATATATTTAATTGAAGCTAGTGAGCATTTCCTCCTCCATTTCTAGGTAATATGATGTATTCAGTGTGAAATAACTAAGTGTAAAGATATATTTCATTTTACTTATTATCACCCTTATCAGCCACTTAATTGTGGCTGAGTGTTTAAGTGGATGGGGCAGAATATTTTTCACATCCCAAATTACAAAATATTAGAGCATATAAATTTAGATTTTATCAAATTTTTCTTTTTTTTTTTTTTAAAGAGAGTTAGATGTCGTTTAAATCATATCAATAATGCCCCCTTTTTTAAGTGTTAGTTGTCACTTGCTTAGAGTTGCATATAGAGGTAACTATTTCTCTAGTGCAAGACCTATTGGATGAATTCTTTTAAAAGCTGGTATCTTGTTCACCTTAATCATTGACATTTATATGTCTTTGATCTGTCAAAAGGGATTTCCTTATTCTGGTATTACCAGAGATTAAAAAAATAATTAAAACTAATGTGTGCACTCCTTAAAATTTCCAGAATCTTTGACCGTTTTGCTCGAAACTCAAACCTCCCGATTGGTCTCCTCGCCATGGGCAAGGTGGTTTGGTCACCTCCTACCAAAGCTGCTCCCAAGAGAAGCTTGGCAGCAACACAAGCCTTGTTTTTTGTCCTGCCAGAGCAAATCCCTACTTCTGGCACTCCTGTTGTGTTTGTTTTCCTAAGGTGGCTTGCAGCCTGAAATGGCAGCCCTTGTGCTGTGTGAAAGACAGCTACTGGATCAGCCACGCTGGGCTTTTTAATGAACTTCTGTCTCATAGACTGACTGCCTTGGGGAAAGTAGAAATTATGAAATTATCTATAATAATAGAAGCACAAATGCTGTTGCAGTCAAAATTTTCTTCATGCTTTTCCTCCTGAATATTTTTTGGTGTGGTAAATCTGTGGAACAGACTCTTCTGCCATAGTGTTTATTCTTTAAGCTGGCATTCTGCTTTTTACTAAGTAAATTAAGATCTAGGCATTTAAACTCAATAGGATTAATCCATATCAGCTCTCCCCAATGAAATAAGCATATGTTGGATGAGTGACTGACTGGAGTCTGTGTGCTGCCTAAGAAGTGCTTCATTAAGATGTCACCTCAGTTGTGCTGCTTCCCACTGGACTCCTCACCCAGCAGGAGACAGGCCAGCAATAGTGGGAAAGCTTGGGAAGGTAAGCATAGAACTGACTTGCTGAGTGACAGTGACAGCACAATAAATACTTCTGTGTCATGTTAAGAAACTTTAAAACAGGGATTTAAATATAGGGTATGGTTTAATGTTCAAGAGCATTAATTTTGGAGACTTAGAAATATGAGTTATTTTTCATTAATTGTCCCCATGTAAAGTGACAGTAAACAATGTGACAGTTACTGAGTTTTTGTGACGGTCAGTAGGAGGATTCCTTTGGTATAGACTTGTAGCTAACTTAAAATCCAAGATATATCAGCTAAAGTATTATGTGAAATAAAATGCTTATTTTATATGGTCTCCTCCAATGACGTTTTGTCCTTGTGAAGGAGCTGATTTACCAACAAACTGATTTATCTGTTGATCACAGTTGATCATCTTATCATCAAAGAGTCACTTTTTGGCTATGTGTTGCATTTGCCAAGTAGGTGAAAATCTGCCCTCAAAGTCTGAACGAGTGTTATGGCTTAGGAATGGTGTAAGAAATATTAATGTTTTCCTTTGAAAGTATCACAGTTTGGAAAGGCTTTGGACTGTATACTGACAGCTTTGGAATGCTGTAGCACCTACTGCAGTCTGTGAGAGCTAACAATTGTCACTTTATCAGGGGACATCTAGAAATAGCTAACACAAAATAAATGTAAATACATCATATTTAAGAATACTCAGTGTTTCAGTGAAGAGGCTCATTACAACAGTGGTGCAGCTTACAGTATTTTCTCTGTTGTAAGTATTGTTCCCTGTAGTTAGTACATGCTAGATAACTGTATAATTGCATCTTTCTCACTTTATGGGACTTTAGATCATTAATTTTAAAGCAGCAAATAATTTTTAAACTATAATTTTTTTTGTATTGCAAAGGTTTTTATTAGCCTAACATTATTTTGTAAGATGATTTTTTTCGTGATACTTAGAAAAAGGTGAACAAAAAATCTAATTAACAAAAGCCATGAATACTTTTATGCATGGTTTTCCAGTAGATGAATAAAATTTTAGATTTTCATTGTTTTAGTTGAAATGTCTGGCTATATCTTTTGTTTGGACTTTTTTTTAAAACTCATTACTTTGTTGCATAATTGCAATGTATGGTTTAAATGCTTAGGGATGTCTGCTCATGTTGTGAGCTCAAACTATCAAAAAAGATAAAATGTTTAAACCCAAGATTTTGATAGGTTTATTTTAGTAATTTAGATTTCTAATATTTGCAAAAGAGATGGCAAAGTTTTCACCAAAGCATCAGAAATAATTTTCATTAAAGAATATAAATTTACCTCCTAGTCATAGGTATCCTAAGGCTGAGATTTTGAATAATTTAGTTACAAAAAAATTTGCTCGGGAATTTTGTTCTTTTTCATCTACAAAATATGATTAAAAATGACAGTTGGCAACAACAACCGTAGATGTTTTATTCTGGCCTAATTATTAAGAACTACAGCACCAGCAAATGAGTTTCCTGTGTGCCCCAGATTGTCTTCTAGTTTGGTACAAACAATACTCTATTTAGCTTTAGTTGCTCAGATTTACTAATGTGCTCCTTTTATCCTCAGCACTTGGGCAAGCATAGCTCCTTAAAGCCAGGAGCTGGCAAACAGGTAGCACTGGGGCATCTGTGGGCTCTGCAGAGACTGCCTTGGAAATGCTGCCAGGTGCTTTGGCCACGTATTGTTGAGGACCCTCCTTTTCCCTCTTGCTGGACCAATGAAAAGAGAAACCCAAAAATAACCTATGAATTTTCCATGACAGAAAATCCTGGCTTGCTTGCAGTATAGTAGCTGATCAGTCTAATCTAATAATCTTTTGAACCATGTGGAGCTGAAGGAGGCATTAGTGGGTGTCAGAAGGCCATACTGCCATCTGATAATTAATGAAAACTGGAGAATATTCTGGCACCAAGCATCTCTTCAGTACTACTTTATAACTGCAGTTAGCCAGAATATGAAGAATATATGGCTGTGAATTCAACTGCTGAGGGCAGAATGAATGCATTTCTATTGTTACCATAATGATATTCACATGATTAATGTCTGGGGTGACCTTAAAGCTAAGTTCATTAGTAAGAGTTAGCCTGTGTCTCTCTGCTGGAGTTTTACTATTTGTAGCAAGCTGAGGTTTCCTACTTCAGCTACCAAAGAACAGGCACAGGGCAGGTTAAAGGCAGTTTTGTGGGGTGTTGCTGTTATGCTGTTTTAACACCTCCCTCCTCTCCTGACTCTTGTTTGTTCACTGAGAGCTTTGTTCATAGTTTTGCTCTTTGCTACATGGCAACTAAATGTTATCTTCATGCTCAGAGAAGAGAAAAATGGTTCATAATATTCTAGTTGGCTTAAGAAAAAGATCCTTTTCTGAAGTTATGAATGCCATAGAAGGCTGAAGCCTGTTCCTCAGCAGAGAGTAGGGAGTAGTACAGTATGTCCTGCCTCTCAAGTGGCACCGAACCTGGAAGAAACAGAGGCTTGGGACAAATACTGACAGCCTTGCAAAAGATCAGTGACATTGTAACAGATTAAACAGCCTAAGGTGAGTACGCTTTGATTGGGGTAGACAAAATGCAAAATCCAGCAGTCTCAAAAACTGTGAAGCTCATAACTTGTGAAATTGTAATTTGGCAGTTTGTGGGGTTGGGAAAATACGCAAGAATCTGTTTAATTCTAAAACAAACTTCAAGTCTTTCCAGTTACTGAAAAGCAGGGCTTAAAAAGTTAATCTGATAATAATGGGAAGTATTTGAAAACAGAAGACAGGTGTTATTCCATATTTCATGGGAGTTTTTAGTTGCTTAGGGTCTGATTGTGGGCCTTTTGGAAAAGTTATTTTTGTAATCCAGACTATTGCATCTCATTAGCTTTCCTGTTTAGTAATTGACTAGCAGTGCTATAGTTTATTAAGAAAGTAAAAGAATAAGTAAAGCATAAACTCTGACTTATGAATCTTATTTGAGAGTACTGGGATACCCAAAAAGTCCTACTGTCAAATGAGGGTTCTGTCAACACACCATGAGCTCTAGGTACGAGTTTTTCTTGATATAGGTATTTCAATAAGTATTTCAGGATGTTTTCCAATTGAAATTTCCTTTAAAAATAATGCAGCTTATATTTGTCATTGTAGTTGCATGCTAACAAAAGCTGCATGTTCTGAAACCTAGACACAGAAGAAAGAGGTTGAAGTATCATTTGCTGATGTGTCTTTTAACTCTCTTTTGCTGTTGTAAACTTGATATGTAATGTCAGCCTAGGCACAAAAGAGTGACTTGAGGATGGAGTTCCTCAATGAACTTCCTTTTAGTAGTGTTGCCTTTCCATTTATATTTTAGTGTAGTTTGCTCTAATGAAATGTCTCAGAGACATGAACTTTGGACTTCAAAAAATAATTCTGTTCTTCGGAGCAGGTACTGGTAATCAAAGGGGGTTTATGAATAAACTGTTTCCTAGTTTATCATTAAATTTTCTCTGTGTTATTGGTACTCTTTTCTTCTAATGTGTATTTGCATGCTAAAACTGCCATGATGCTTTGACCTTCATAGGAATTAATTTTGCCACAATTCCTGTGTTTGGCTGCTGTAGTTTTGGTTCAGCCTGTATATTTTCCTTACTTTTGGTCTCAGCATCTGAGGTAGCAGCTTTCAATGTTAATTGGAAAGCATCTTTGACAACTGTGGCCCTCCAGAGACAGGGCATTTCCCTGATCACTGTATGGACGCATTCAGAAGTGATGCACAAGCAAAGATACTCGCAGGGGAACAAGGTGAGGCCAGGGAAGCCTTTGGAACAGGAAGAGCAGGAAAGGTGCTTGATGAGAGCTTGAACAAGTTCTCCAGGAAGGAGGGTCTAGCACATCTGTGTGCAGGGAAGCCAAATGATGAGTCAGCTTGGGACATAGGTTTCAGTATAATATTTTTTGGAGAGTATCAAATGACCCATCCAGAAGGAAAATGATATTGATGTGAGAAGAGGTTAGAATATGTCAGATAAATGAAACAATACATTATACTGATTGAACCTTTTCAAGGCCCAATCAGAGGCTTCCCGGACCAGCATAAACATTTTGATGTTTAAATATGTAGAGAAGTTTCTTCAACCAATTCACTTTAATTCTAACTGTTACTTCCTTGCTAATTAATTTGAATATAGTTCTGCAATCATGGATTGCTTAAATACATTGCCATATGTGAAATGGAAAAGCAGTTTTGCTTTCAAATGTTGGCTTTAAGTGTTTAATTTATGTACAAAACTCCACCTTCAGATTCTTGGTAAAAAGATGGGGTGATGGGATTGCTTCACTTCTGTTAGCATTATTTTTGTGGGTTATAGTGGACAGTTTCAGTGTTCTTGAGCTGTCTAAGAAAAACATGTTAATGACTAATGCAAATGAATTTTTTCATTGGAAATACACGTGACTTTAATGGCAAATAGAAATGGACCTGATAATTATAACTATATATAGTGATATATCAGAAACAAAGATATGAAAATGGATATCTCAAGTGTAAGCCACACAGCAGCAAGTTTTATACCAGGATTTGTGAATTTCCTTTGTAAGCACTAGTTTTAACTGTGTCAGTAAAAGATAAAATATATTCTAGAATCTGGACAATAAGGTGCAGGCAAAGCAACACTAAAATGATTTACATAGGGAAGGTTACAACCACACCCACAAAGGTCACATGTATTACAGTCCTAGTGGTTTGTACAAATGTACATTTTCCAATGGGCTTGAGAAGACACTTGTTACAGGATTTGCTCAACAAATGGAAGGTCCTCTGTGTGATCCCATGTCTCCCAGGGGAATTCCCTAATCCCACTTCTGACACTGGTTTTGCCCATTGTTTCCTCTTCTTATGTTGCAATTGTGTGTCATTAACTGCATGTGGATTTTATTACTGGATACAATACTTCCTTATTGGAAATCAAAATAATAGCCTGTCTGTGCCATTCTGTGTAATGAATGTGTAATGGAACTGAGATTTTGAGTGTTTACACTAACATTTGTGTTTCCTTGGCAGCACCAAACAAGAGCTGCTTCTATCTATCTTTAGTTATGGCATGATTATTAGAGATTCTGAAAATCCACAAATCCACCTCTAGTTGAAGCTGTTGGAATACAATTGAAAAATGTGTTTTTAACACCCATGGTTCCTTTGCTGTGATAATAAGGAAGATGTCCTGTACCTGAATGCCAAAGTAACTAATCTCCTTCAGGCCAGCTGTAAGGCTTGACAGGATGTTCCAAAGCTGAACTGCTCTAGGTTGGCAGCACACCTTCCAAGCTTCTGATGTCATCCAGGCATTTAAACTTGTGTTTCCAAGCTGTTTGCCTCCCAAGCCATAGGCTCAAACGTCTTTAAAAAGACCTAAGAGGACCATCCTTTTATACTGTAGGATGTAGTAACTCTATTCTTGTTTATTCTATTTTATAAGATAATTTTATTCAAAATTAATTCTGAAAACACATTTTTGTGGAAAGTCTTATTAGTTGGTATGTTTATGTTAAAAATTAAGCCCTTATGCCTTTTCTTGATTAAATATGTGTGGTGTTGAGGAATGAAAACCATGAAAGATGCAGAGATAGCATAAAAGGTAATTAAGATTTATGGCTAGAGTGTATTCAGGTTCTTCCTACGCTTACATTTTCCCTATGTCAGTACTTTTGACATAATTTGGATACCATCTACATACTGTTATTGAACTTTGACCAAGCTAAAGGTCGTTCATAATAAAAGTGAGAGCAAGTGCCACCTTAGTAGATTCACTGTATCCAACATTTATTTTGGGTCAGAGTTCTTTGGATCTAAGCATGTTAAAAATTCTGCAGGGAAACTTTATTTTTGTGTCCCTTAATTTGCTGTTATATTATGGCACACGTTTATTATGTTGTCTTGTATACATTGATTCTGTACTCCATAATTTATTGGAAAGGTAATATATTTAAATCACATAAAATATGAAGATTGAGATAGTGAATCTTGACATTTTCTTCATGGAAAACATAAATCTCGTCTCAAAAGCAGAATGATTTTGCTTCAGTTTAAGGGCTACATTTTTGTAGACAATCTGATCTTGTGTTCTGAAAAACACAAGTGTTGTCTTATCAAGAGATCTACAAGAAAAAATCTTGTTTCTATTTTTTAATACTGATTTGCCTGGTATTTTCAAGTCCTAAAGAAAAGGTGCTTGTTGCATGGAAGCAGCTTTGTTTGTGTATTTGCCTGGAAATGATTTGCTATTGGGTAGGGAGCCCTGGATACACTGTATTACAGAAATAAATTTAACTCCTTTGCTCACTGTTGCAGAAGTGATTTTGCCATAACTAGTATTAAGGATGATAGTATTCATAAACTTCAGAAAATAATTAGAATGTAGTAACTTGTGTGCACAGCTCTGCAGGGTTGGTGATACTGACTTGTGTCACCTCAGTGTCCCAGTTTCACAGAGAATGTCACTATTTCAGATTTGCTCTTGATGACAATACTCACAACTCTGTGCTGGAAGCAGGGGAAACTTGTAGAAATCTTTAAAAAATAACTAATTAACCAAAGCAGAATGGGTCACCTGTGATCTGAGATAATCCATTTGGGCAAATTCAGCCCAAAATGTTGTAGCTAGACTGTAAACAGGTTAGGTTTGCAAAATGTTTCATGCAAGGTTCTTCCATGAACTCAGAGTGCAACAGCCCTTTTTCAAAATTACTTGCCAACAAGTGGTATAGGTGAAGTTTCTGTTGATATATTTGGAGTGCTGAATGCAACAACACAAAGCACAGGCAGTTTGAGATCCTCTTGAATGATGCATGCAAAGGAAACTGCATGAAATTGATACTGTTGATAAATTTGCATGGCTATTCTGTACACCCAGCAGCCAAAGGAAGGTGGAGGCAATTTGTGTGGATGGAAAGGTATCTTTCCAAAGTAAGCTTTTATCTGCCTTATTAGAGAGCTGCTCTTACTCCTGGCCCAAGCCTCATGAAATTGTTCTGTACTTATACCACAGTAAATGAACTCAGAGCAGGCCTATGACCAGTATAATAATTAGATAGCTCAGTTTTACTGTTTATTCGTGAGTCATCCAGTTTATCTTAAAGGCATAGAGGAAATGCTGATTTTGTTACTGACCAGAGTTACTGTACTATGGTGAATAAATTCCTATGGAGTGAGTCATTAATTTCAGTGTACATATCATCCTCCTTTCATGAGATACATATTACATGGACACAAAACTTATCACTGTGGCCTTCCTTTAGCAAAGGTCAATGCATTTTTGGGCAAAATTAAAAATACTATTTTTCCCCCTTAAATTGTACTTTATTCACTATTTAATGCCATTCATGAAAGACTGAGGAAAATTCTATGGATTATTGATTTATATGTTGAATATTGGTTTATATATTTCTTCATTGTTATCCTCCAACTTCTAGTAATTAAATACTTTTGATCATCATAAATATATCCAGTCATGTTTATAACCTCAGGCTGAGAAACGTAATCTCTGGGTGTTCCATGTTGTGAAGCTTCAGACTGACTGTATCATATTGGAAGAATTTGCTCTTCTTGCTACTAATAACTGTAACTGATGCCCTAATTATACCCCATCTCTTCTTTCAAAAATTAGCCATGTGCTTGCAATACCTTTATATATATATAGATATATAGCTAATTACTTTGACCTTCTGGTGCTCTCCTGTTTTTAAGATTGATAAGCATCCTCTGTTGCATTTGGAGTGGATCTATTTTTTAATTTTTTTCCTTTATATAAAGCCCAGTGTTTATCAGTTTACAGGTGTGTTAGATTAGTACTTTCTGAACTAACTAGAGAGCTGGCCACACCTGGGATGCTGTGTCCAGTTTTGATTCCTGCCACAAAGAAAGATGTGGACAGGCTGGAGGGGGTGCAGAGAAGCACCACAAAGATGGTCAGAGGACTGGAAGCTGCATAGAAGGAAAGACTGAGAGAACTGGGTTTGTTCAGCCTTGAGAAAAGGTTTAGGGGAGACCTTTATTACCATGTTCTAGTATTTAAAGGGTGATTGCTCCCTTTTAAAAGAAGTCACATGGAAAAGAGGAGGGGTAATATCTGCAGGTTGCTCCTGGGGACATTCTAATTGGTCACAAGACAATTTTTCACAGAGAGGAACAGTCAGCCATTGGAATAATCTCCCCAGGGTAGTGGTGCATTCCCAAACATTGGAGAGTTATAAGGTTGTCTGGGCAGGCTGCTGGACCATCTTTCCTAGAGAGTGCTTTTGCCAAGAAGGGTTGGACTGGCTGATTCTTGTGGTGCCTCCCAACCTGGAATTTTGTGATTCCCTGACTGTGTTCCACAATCAAGGCTTCTTTCACTTTGGATACCATACATACATTTCTTTCCTAATAATGTCTCCTGCAGCCTTACCAGTGATAAGGGAAAGATAAGCTATCTTTCCATATCCTATACCAGGGCAAACAACAATAATAATAAAATTATAAAGTCATTGAACTGTAATGATTATTCATTTTGTCATAAAGATTGAGACTTATCACAATAAGATAAAAACTTAATCTGTATTAAATTAAGAAAAAGTAATCTCCACTGCTGTTTTATTATAGACCACCGGTGCAACACCTAAGACAATTTGTCCTTTCATGTTATTAAAGGATCGATTCAGTTGGCACCTAATAATCTTTTTATTTGAAGGACAATAATAATCTTGGCATAAGTAAAAAGTTCTTTCAGTCTAAAGTGAGTTGGGGAGGGGAAACAAAACCAAAAAAAAAAAAACAAAAAACAACCACAACCAAAAAACAGAACAAACAAGCCTTGGTAGTTTTATCTTCTTGAAAAACATCAGAAACCTGTGTGTGTTTCACATCAAGCTAACATTCTGTATGTTAGTTCCACTGCGCGAATCTTTATTATATGCAAGCATTTCCAGTAATTTTTAATTAGCATTTCCTCTTTCCTTACTGTCTAAGGGGAATATGTGATGCATATTCTTGTTTTAGAGTTTCTTTTGTGTGTCTTATACCCTATAATGCATTATTTTCTCACTGAGACTGGATAGAACTCCCAGTTTATTCTGGTGAGAGATTAAAAAGACACTAATAGTGCTTGAAAGCTACTCTGTTCTCATCACATCGACTTAAAGAGTCCTGGATAACTAACACAGGAATACTACAGTTTAAACTGTATTTTGGGGGGATTTTTTTTCTCTATTAAAATTTATAGCAGATTCAAATCCAAATCAGAGAAGGAGAATTTTCATGTTTTGTAATTGTAGATAGTACACAGTAATAACCAGCTGGTTGTGGACATAAAAGCAGAACCTGTATATGCAAATGATGCTCTCTTGGCTGTCATTAGAGACAACAGCTTTAAGAATGATGCAGCAATAGGCAGTATTTGCAGGGATGGAGGAGGTGTGTCCCTGATGCAGACAAAAAGAACAGCAACAAAAGAAAATAAGCTCTCGAGTCAGCATTCTAAACTCCATTGTCACTGCAGTAGCAGCTGCGTGTGGAAATGAGGCAAATAGAATTTGAAATGAAGAACTGGAAAAGAAATTGCCACTTGCCTGCATGGATAGAGACAACTATTGGGCCTGATTGCCAATTAACTGCTCTGTTTTTTTCTGACAGCTTTGGTAACAGGTCAAAAATGTGGCAGGAGCTGCTCTTGGACCTACTCACTTCATCCTTTGTGGTTTCTCAGCCACGGATACTCCTCTACACACAAAGAAATACTGTGCTGATGGTACCAACAGTAGTTTATATCTGTCTTAGTTGGATGTGGATGATTTCCAGCAGAGTCCAGTGAATTGTCTTTAGATTGAAAAAAGCTTCCAGGCATAGAAAGCAGGCTAGGATTACATAAATATTGTCAGTTCACATTAAGCATATTTTCAAAGATTAAAAAGAGGATCAAGGGTACTTCATCAACATTAAAATGTTGTTTGTACCTACCCTGTCCTGGAGTGGCAGGAAATAGTTTAATGTAGGCAGAGACTACAGAAAATTTAAGTGTCATATGAACACCCTCAGAGTAGAGAGAAATGTTCTCTGGAAATAAATATACCTTTCAACAGGTAGTCATAGTTGCAAGACACAGGTACCTCTGGAGGCTAAATCTTGTCAGAATTGCCTGTGCCCTGAGTTATCTTGGGTGGTGATGAGTCTGGGTGTGCAAGGTATTTATTAGCTTAGATCGAAGGTCCCTGTTTGTGGACTGGAACTGTCTGAAATGTCTGACTAGTTCAGGTGTTGTCTCTGAATGTTCAAACTCTGTCTCTCCTGAATGCCTGAACCACGATTGCAGCACTTCTGCCATTTAATTGACCAGATAATTTACCCTGTAAGGATATCATAGGCTATTTAAGGCTGTCTCTTTAGAGCAGTTATTAGCTTTATTTTCCTGCTTCATTCAAGAACAGATGTTTCTACTGTGTAACTGAAATAATCAACGTCTTTGGAAATCAAAATTGCTATTTTATGAAATAGAATATGATGAAAATCTGAATTATTAATCATAAAAGGGCAAGAGTGAAACTAATTGCATGCAACTTTGCAGAAAGTGATAAGCTCTGAGTCATGATAATGGTAAATAGTTAAAAACATTTATGGTGCCAGAAAAAAATGCTGTTGTCTTTGATACTTGCATAGCTAAATATTTCACTTATGCTTTGTCATGCCTTTTCTGTATTTCAGAGGAGTGTCACCTGTTTGGATTTTGGGTTTTGTTTTTTTTTAGATTTGGAGCCCATTAAATTTCCTTAGTAATATGCATTTAAATGTTTTATTTTTTCAACATTTTTTCCACAGTTCGTTATTTCTATAATTGCCACATAAGATTCCCAGTGAAGGTACTTGCACTTCCAGAAACATCTGTGTGAAGGGTTATTTTTTTTTACTGATGATATATTTAAACTTTTTTTTCTTTTCAATATGGTGACTGGTACATGCTGTTAGTAAGCTTAGCAAAATGGGTAAGAAGGATTTTAGTACTTAAATAAGATCTAGTGACATGAGGGAAAAAGACTTAACTTGCCACCCACACTCAAGGCCATATCCTGTGTGACCCACAGGAGCAGTCCCAGTGAAGACACAGAAAATACTAACCCAAGCAAAGTAGACAAGATCTATTTAAAATAACCCACTGTTGTTCATGAACTCCGTTCATGTAGCATTGTAGAAGAAAAGTTTTCCACAAAAGGTGGGAAACAAAGGTACAGTCTTTCCTTAAGGCATGTAGCATGATTCATGGTAAAACCAATTGTTGAAGGCAGGTTTCCTCTTCTAGAGTCTTGTCCAGTGGGTAACAGTCCTGTTCTGCTGGTATGCACGATTTGTGGGAAAGAAGCAGCTGTATATAGCAGATCTGAATGTATTTATTGTGAGCTGGGTCATTCCAGGAATATACTTTTTCTTGCTCTAAAGCAAAAGCACTAAACCAAAAGGAAAACTTAGGCAAGTTTAGAACAACTTTGATGAAAATATTTATCTGAGGTGGATTTTTGTCACTTTTGGCTTATAAAGTAAAAGCAAAGATGAAACTTGGACGGTTAGGACAGGCACAACCCCACCTGGAACACCCTGTGCTCTCTCTTTCTCCAGCTCAGAGCTTAGTTCAGGCAGGGTTGTGCTGCCCTGGGCTTGCCTTGTGTGTGCCAGTGGCAGAGCACAGTGGAAAATGGCAAAGGCAAATCTAAACTTGTGTGTTGAGAAAACTGGTGTGACTCCCTTACAAAGCTGCGCTTACTGAATCTGATTCATCCTGTTGTAGTAAAGCTTCAATGAGAGGCAAAATATTTCATGGGAGTTTATCAATCCCTGTGAAGGTGCCTTCATGGGAGTTTATCAATCCTTGTGAAGGTGCCTTCATGGGAGTTTATCAATCCTTGTGAAGGTGCCTTCAGTTTTGTTCTGCTTTTTTAAGGAGGTCAGTAGAGAAGGATTCACACTGAGACTCCAACTTTGCTCAGTAAAAGCCTTCATCCAACTCGTTGACAGTGTTAGGAAACAAGAGGGTGTCAGCAGAGTGGTAGAGTTCAGGAGATGGTACCTCCTGGAGCAGTTGTGGAAAGGCTCCCCAGTGTTCACCAACAGATTGTAGGAAGGTACTTGGAAGTGCCCCACTGAGGTTTATGTTGTGTAAATGTTGGAGTGCTCAGTGCTTTGCAGGACTAGATCCCAGCACTGAACACTACTTGGCAATGATACTGCATCTCACTGAGAAATTAATGTTTCTAAATTTTTTTTGAAGTATGAGGAGATTTTAATGCTGGAAAACCATTCAAGCAATGGAGGTAGGTTGCTTGGTAGTGCTTATTCTATGCAAATGAAAACATTAAATGTATGTAAGCAAATGCTATAATTGTGAATTTTCACTCACTATTACAGTGAAAAAAAATTGCTAGGTATTTGAGGTGCTTTAAAGGTTGTTTGCAGCATTTAAGTGTGCCAGTCCCTGGACATGTCATTCAGGTCTGGTACCTTGTGTTGAACAGATCAGTAACTTATATGTGTCTGGAATTACAGCCTGTCTTATATCTTACCTTTTTATTATTATTTTTAGGTATTAGCAATTGAGGACAACACTTCTGCTGTCTAAAGATGGAGAACAACATAACTACTATATCTCGTGAAGAGCTTGAAGAGCTACGAGAAGCATTTGGCAAAATAGGTATGTTTTAAATAAGGGAATCATAAGGATGCCTTTAACACTGTAAAACTGTTTAGGATTTGTGGAAGAAATCTCTATTAATCACTTGGTTTTGATATGACTGTGTTTTCCCTCTGTATTTCCAGTAACATCTAAAAAAAAGTAAAAAGAATGTTTACATGGAGTTCCTTACTTTCACTGAAGCTACATGGGTTAATTTCTTTCAAATTCAGCACTAAAAACAGATTTTTCTTGCAGGGTGGTAGCATTGTTTGTGTCATTGTATATGCTACTTAATGGGCCCCAAAATTCAGTTTTTTGAACTCCTTACTTCTGAAAAACATTTGATTAAGCTTCAGGTATTATATATTTTCACGTTATATCACTGACACTTGTTTTTTGCTTTACTTGCGTGCTTTGGTGAACTAATAATTTCCTTCCTTCAATCAGATTTTGTTTTAAGTAAACTTGGAGATTTTTTGATGTTTTGTAGCTAACTGATGTTAATAAATAATGGTACAATTTTGTATGCTTGACAGGATGTTTACAGATTAATCAGAACACAGAGAAAGTGTAAGAAATTATATAGTGATTAACTCTTTTTTCCAGATTGCACTGCTGTTGTGAATGTTCCTATCTGCTTTATTTCTTATTTACTCTGGTTCTGAGGGGTGATGAGTAACTGTGCAGCTCAGAAAATCAATCAAGCAATGAATGATGGGGGAACAGGGTCATTTTAGGCAAGAAATCTTCAATATCAGGAGCCTTTGCTTGGTAAAGAAACTATTGGGAAGCTGTATGTTAGAGATTTGGAAGACCATGAGTAGTGTGGAGAGTGAAGAGGGAATTACACAAGTATCACATTCTGCCCAGTAGAGGCACTAAGATTAAAATAAAAAGAAATAACTTCATGATAAATAATAGAACAATAAAACCGTTGTCTCAGGATGTTGTTGAGACCAAACAAAGAGTAGAAATTCTAAAGGGAGTAAGATACATCCATGGAAGATAATTCATGGGTTGCTGTTAAACAATCATCAGGACATCTATAGCTCAAGTACTTTGTATCCTGCAGGTGCTGGAATGGCATACCAAGGAGAAGAGCACTATATACATGTATCAGTCTACTGAGAGATGTTAGCATAGGTAGAGACTCACTGGTGTTGTCTGAAAGCTTTTCTGTATGTTTGGTTTTCACCATCTACATTCCTTCTTTTTCTCCATTTCCTGCCTTCATGTTTTCATATTTCTGCTTTAAGAATTGTCTGTAATGCTCCTTCCCACTGAAAAGCATTTTTTTCCTTACACTATCTATAAAACATAAAAATTGGGCATTGTTGGTTTTTAATTTTTTTTTTTTCACATTTCTAATGTCTTTGTGGATAAAGTGCTTGCAGCTACATTGGTAAAC
This sequence comes from Cettia cetti, assembly GCA_013401135.1. NCBI lineage: Eukaryota > Metazoa > Chordata > Aves > Passeriformes > Sylviidae > Cettia > Cettia cetti. The sequence continues at coordinate 20,045 of VZUI01040385.1, forward strand.
TGAGAGAAGGCATTTATTTAACTCTCAGCTTGTCATCATGGAAACTTACCCTCAGTGAAAGATGAACCTAGAGAAATAAAATAGCTGGTAATCTGAGTGAGCTCGTGAGCATGTCCTCTGCTGGTTAGACCATCCCTGTTATTATGTGTGGTCTTACATGTCTGCAAGGCAGTGTATGAATTAATACATATTCAGACATCAAGTTTGTGTATTGATTTGTGAACTTTTTCTATTATCAAAACCACTAAATTATTTTTTTTACCCTGTGTTTTTAGCCTTTTGTCTGCAGTGAAATGTGGCTTCCTTATGAAGCTGTACAGAAGCTACATAGTGTAGTACGGATTACAAAAAAATTACTATATAGCAATTAATTAGGGCTGGAGATGAAAGAATGTTTCTCTGCTTGCCCTTCTGTAATGAAAGGCATTCATCCAGTCTGGTATTATTGTCTGAGTTCTGATGCTAACACAATATGAAGAGAAGTTTTTAACTAGTAAATGAAAAAAACCCCAAAAACGGGACCACCTTGATAAGTCGGAAAAGAGGCCACACCATCTGCTTCTGTTTTTGATTCATTGTGGTGTTCTCTTAAATTTCTTACAAGTTTTTCATTCACAGAGCTGGGAAAATACTATTAACTAGTATTTTTCAGGAGCTTTAATATGATCACGAAAGTAACTGAAAATTGTTGTCAAACATGGAAAATACTAGCATCAAATATATAAAATGATGGACATTAAAATCAGCTTTACTTAGGCAGGATATGATTTCTTTTGGACTTGAATTTAATTGGACTTCATCTATACTGTGTATGAGCTACAGCTTTTTTTGCTTTTAAAAGTACTTCTCTTCATTGTGTGGCCAAGGCACAGGTAAGGCTATTTTACTGGACATGCTCAAATGCTGCTTATATAAATATGTATATATATGGAAATATGAACAGATTAAAAAAATAGGAACAGGTAATGTGATTGATTCATTTATGTGTTACTTTGGATAAAAACATGAGTGTGTAAAATGGTTCTTTATTATACTAGGATGGATCCAAGACAGCTTTCTGCAAAGAGATTGGCCAAAGGTGAAAGTACAAAGGGTATTTTTGATTGTTTCTGTGCTGCTGCATTATTCATCATGAGTAACACAAATGATTCTCAATTTATTTTTATATGATACTGCCATTAATTTCTTTCCAAAATTTCAAACCTCTTGTTGAATAAAAGCATTCTGATACTTTGCTGTATAGAACATTCCTGCCATGTGGCCTTGTAAGGCACCTAACAGAGCCAGTTAATAGATTAAAGAAGGTCATTTTTAATAAACAGATACAGATTATCCCAGACTTATTCTTCATAGGTAAGCCAAGCCATCAAAAGTTTTAAAGAATAGAAAATGCTTAGCAGATATTAGGATAAGAAATAAAATGCAGTCGGGTAGAGTTCTTGTCTAAGTAGTTTTTCTTGTGGAAGTGTGCTTTTCTAATAACAATGTGCATCAGATTTGAGCTTACTGATTGCAAAAGGTTTAATCTTGCACTAAGCATATATTAATTGCTATCTCTTTGACTTGAAGGTTTAAAGATAATTTTGTTGGAAGTCTTTTAAAAAAAATAAGAATCTTGAACATCACTATTTACTATCTTGTTATATCTGTGCTCTAGGATCATAAGATAGTTCCTGGGAAAGCATGTAGCAAGATGGCACAAGTCCTAGACAGTTGTGCCTCTAATCCACAAGCATTCCTTGGTACTTACTTATCTGTATTAGGAAAGAAACACTCATCTCCTAGAACTGTGTTTATCACACTTCATTTATTCTTAACAGTTACCATACCTTAGGACATGAATATGCATCAGTTTATGTAAGTATAACAACTTGTGCTTTCATTCTACAGATATTGACAACAGCGGGTATGTCAGTGATTACGAGCTTCAAGACCTGTTTAAAGAAGCAAGTCTGCCCTTGCCTGGTTACAAAGTCCGGGAGATTGTAGAAAAAATCATTTTGGTGACAGATAGCAACAAGGATGGGAAAATCAACTTTGAAGAATTTGTATCTGTAAGATGTTCCCTTTGGATGTTTCTCTACTCTCTGACATCTATTGAGAATTAAATATATAACTATTATTTTGAATTTTTTGTGACAACCTAAAATATCCTATATAGTTATTTTCTAATTTTTATCTTTCACACTCCTGTTTAATTTAATGGTTCTGATTTCATCAGCACGTGGAAGAGCAGTAGTTGCAATCAGTCTTGTTTTCTGTTTCCTCCAAGGTGAAGGGAAAGACTCCATATTATAAGAACTGCTGGGTCAGCCCTTGCTCTGACAAAAGAGCAGGCAATTAGATACCAGCCTCTGAATGCTCTTAGTAGGGCTTCACTATGCTTAATCTCTATACTAAAAGCTGTTTATTGCTGGGAGTGAGGTACGAGTTTTCTCTTTCACTGAGCAGATTTCAAAGCTTTGGGCTATTCTAAGTGAGAATCACTCACTGGTGTATTTTAAAAGAAACAAGGACTTACCAGGCTGTTGGTTTGTGGATGTTTGGGGATGATTGTTCTGCTCTAACTCTGAAGTTAGAGTACTGCTGCTAGTTGCAGAAGGTTGCTTGTTGAATTAGTTATTGATCTTTTTTTTTTTCTGAGATTCTAAACATGCAAATATTTGCTTCTAGGTATGAACTGTGTAATAGAGGTATTCACTGAGAAATAATTTATTAGATTTCCAGTACAGATGTAGATATCCAAACAGTAATTATTTCTTTTTAGAACAGAAGTCAATATAAATATCAAAGAAAGTCAGTCAGGTTAACTACTGACTCTAGACTACTTATATGAATTATAAGTTATTTGAAGGTACAATCAATCACAAAATGCTTTCTATTTCTTTAATTTCAGATAATCCAGGAATTGAAAAGCAAAGATGTTAGCAAATCTTTCCGAAAATCAATAAACAAAAAACAAGGTATTACAGCAATTGGAGGAACATCAGCAATATCTAGTGAGGGGACACAGCACTCTTATTCAGGTAAGAAATAATTAAACATGGGCAAATTTTCCATGGAGCAAGGCTCTTTAAATTTGCACTACAGATAAACCAGAGCCTAACTGGAAACTGTTGGTGGTGAAAGCAAATTAACACAGCAAAAGCATGTGGAGATAGACAAGGTAAGTGTGGGTGATAGTTTATTAACTCTGTTCAGTTGCTTAATTTCACTCTTAGTTGCACTTGGAGGCAAGTTGGGCGTCTGTGAGAGCAAAAGAGGAGAACAAGCACTGACACCTTGTGGGGGGGAAAGTGGCCTCTTTGGCATACTTCTAGTAAAGCTAGTCAAGTTTTTCTCTTCATTATATACTAATGGGACTCTTATTCCTATATTCAGATAAGAAATGAATCCTCATTTTCACTTCCACAGTGTTAACTAACCTGAACTAAAACCCCATTAACAAACCACCACATATCCCTTCTGGATGGACTGGCCTCCTCAGCTGTCTCTGCCATTACAGAGTGTTCACTCCTACATGGTTTTTGCATAGACTGTCTCACACTGAAGAAGCTGCTTTTAATATTTGATCTGTTTCTTTCTACCTACCCCTGCTGCATGTAATTTAAGTTGGTAATTGTGCCTAATTGCATTGCAGCTCCTGGCCAGAGTGTGAACCACCTTAGGATCATATTGCAATCAGCAATATTGCTACTTTTTTGATTGACTTAGTCTGGAATTTGTGTGTCCAGATTGTGTAAAGGTTCTGTATACAAGAAAGATTTACTTTGATTAGCCAATGGTGGCAATATCCTCTCTTTCAGTAGGATTCCAGCATCAGCTCTACCTGGTACATCCTCAAAGCAGGGGATATGCTCCATCCCAAAGGATGCCTGTAGGGCATGAGAGGTGATTCTTTAGATGCCATTTTATTTATGGTGGGGAGAAACGTACCCCCCTAGTGCACGATTCACCTGGCCTGGCCTCACCAACCATCCCGTTTATGATGAGGTGAAGTGTGCTCTAGAATTCCATATTGTTTGCCACTGACAATGAAAGAAGTGTAATGAGTCAGGTGCTTCTTGAGGTGGGGTGAATATCACCTGTACTCTCTGGGAATTTGGATACTATGACTTGAATGACTGTTATCCAAAAAAGCTTACTTAGAGACACAGTAATAAATTATACACTGAATATGAAAGAGAATTTAAAACTGAGATATTAAACTTTTTTAAGTTTCTCAAAAGCTAAAGACAGGTCAGCAGTTCAGGCCAGGCTCTGAAGTCTAGCAGAAGGCTGAATGAAATGCTGCATTTTAAACAAACTGCATGGAGTGAGATGTTGCATATTTCACATGAGATATTTTCCCCTCTTCATTGTCATTGCTGAGGAACTGAATTTGAAGTCAGCCATGAGGATACCTTCCCTATGATGTTCCTGTGGTTTTATGTTACCCTTCAGAAAATCAGCAGATACTTAGGGGGTGCAATGGGAGAAAGGATAGTCTGTACTTACCATTTTTTTTGTTCTTTCTCCTTGGTCTGATTTTTATAATAACTGACCTCTGTGAAACTAAGGGGTTGTGTTGCACATTAACCTCTTTGACCCAAGTATGCTGTTACTAGTGTTCCTGAAAATATTAATCTTTTATTTTAATGCTGTCTTTCTTTTCAGAGGAAGAAAAAGTTGCTTTTGTTAATTGGATAAATAAAGCTCTACAAGATGACCCAGACTGTAAGCACCTCCTACCGATGAACCCATCAGATGCCAGTCTGTTTAAATCCCTTGCAGATGGCATCCTTCTTTGGTGAGTCCAAGGTTATAAGAAAGAAAAGAAATCTCAATGGTTAAATGCTGATGAAAGTGACATGAATTAGAAAACTTTAGACAAGCTTTAACATCAAGACTCCACTCTTAAATATTTCAGTCTGAGTGCAAGGTGGGAAAATCTGTTTGCCCATAGAAATGTGATTTTTAGCATATTTTCTATGTGACTCTGTGCGTATGTTATAGAAGCAGTTTTCCACTTCAGACCCATAATTATACATGCCAGATATGTGCAGGCTGTTTATAAAAGAGATAATTAAACAGTTCATAAATTCATTACTTGAAATAATTAGAAAACTTCATTATTTTAAATATTTTTAAAGTTACTGATTATAGTGATTAAATCATAGGATAGCAGGAACAGAAATCTGAATTAAATCCATGACAAAACAGAGCATATAGTAGGTCCCTTAACTTTAGTCTGCTGTAACTTTCTAGTTAAAGTGGATTATTAGTGCTTACTCACACACCATGGTAACAAGGGATTAGCTTATTAGTATTGATGTGAATTAGTCTTTGAGATCCATGTAGATACAAGGTACTACAGAAATGCAGTGAAGAAATACAATGATTATACTACAGTTTTTCAATAGAGACCATTTAAGTTACTTTGGTTTACAGTTTTTATCTTCTCAGGAACTTTCTTTGACAGTTAGAGATATGAACTATTAATTATAAAAGGAAAATGCAACATATTATCTGGGGCATTCTGAATGAATGTGCAATTATTTAACGGGAAGAGGAGATTTAGAGGAGGGTATTTTTTTGTTAAATCTTTTCAGAAATATTTGCAGCTAGTTTAGTGTTAGTAGTTTATAATCAAATAATATATTTTCTGAGAAATGGTAGTTTGAATAAACTCTTGACTTTTTTTCCTTAGCAAAATGATCAACTTTTCACAACCAGATACAATTGATGAAAGGGCTATTAATAAGAAAAAACTCACTCCTTTCACTATTTCTGTAAGTACTGCATGGATAGGAACTTACCCTAAATGAAAAAGTAAAGTATTTTTCTGTTGTAATGACAGTTATCCTAGTGGAGAAAAAAATATTCTAAAAATTATATGTAATAAAAAATCCTGAAGCATGGGATTGTCTTTTCTAATAAACTCTACTGCATCCTCCTATTTCTTAAATGATTTACAGAAAAACTTTTTTTTTTCTTGCTTTCCCTAATTCTTTACCTATTAGCTAGTTTTGTTTTGCCTTACTGAGTACCTGAAGAAAATAATTTTAGACTTTGAGTGGATGGCCGAGTTGTATTTTAGCTATGCAGAAAGTATCTATGTGGCTGTATACTCTATGATAGGAGGGTGCACTTTTGATACTGGAGAGCCACTTGGACAGAAGATGAAAAGATCTATTTTTAATTATGTATGAAGTCATGGAGAAGTTTGACAGAAACAGTTTTAAGAACTTAGTTTGGGTTTAAGAGAACAGATCTGAAAAGGGAAGTAACTGACCCAATGAGAAAAAACTGCTGATGAAAAACCACAGTTAAATGGCAGGCTTTTCATTTTAGGCAGTGATGTTAAAATATGAAAAGTTAAACTACACTATGTTCTACATCCTCCAAGTGGATTTTGTAATCACTACTTATTTAAAGAAGATTTGTCTGCAAAGATGATACTTCCATGTGTTTATGTTGCCTCTGTAGATAGTGAAATATGACACAAGAAAATAGTTACACTGATGAGAGCTGCCACCTATATTTTCTTGGAATCTTTGTCATTATCTTTGACAATCACTACTTTACTTTGAATGTCAGGGGTTTTAATTGCTGTGATTTTCTTATGCTCTTCACTCAATTACAGTTTAACAATTGCTTGAATAAATGTGTAAGATTTAAGATGGGATGACAGTGATGTCAGTAGCATCCTGCACAGGACTTCATGCAGGAATTCCATATGAACATGTTTTTCAGGATCAAGCCTCTGATATTTTGAGCAGTATTGTTTAATTTGTATAATTGATACTTACAAATTGCAAAAAGTATTTTGATTAAAGTATTCCTCAGTAATCCCAACTGCAGAAGTAGTCCACAATTTTTTGGTGGGTCCATATTAAACATTGTCATTATTTTTGTTAAATTTTGATAAGATGCAAGGTAGTTCACAGAAAATCTCCAGAGTGTGCAGTTTTCCATTGGAAGCCATTGAACTAATGCATTATTTCTTCCAAAGTTTATAATGAACAATTTTGCTAAAAATGCAAGTTTGTTAAATGATGATATTCCAAATAGGAAAACCTAAACCTGGCTCTGAACTCAGCATCTGCCATTGGCTGCACGGTTGTCAATATTGGATCACAAGATTTGCAAGAAGGAAAACCACATTTGGTATTAGGACTCTTGTGGCAGATTATTAAAGTTGGCCTTTTTGCTGATATCGAGATCTCCAGAAATGAAGGTAAGAGTAATGCCAGCTATAGCAACATCAGCCACTTGGAATTAGCTCAGACCACTACAGCAGTGATTTCAGCTTTCTTTCAAACTTGCTTTTAGCTCTTATTGCCTTGCTCAATGAAGGGGAAGAGCTGGATGAGTTAATGAAGCTTTCCCCAGAAGACCTCTTGCTGCGCTGGGTGAATTACCATCTGGCCAATGCAGGGTGGCAGAAAATCAGTAACTTCAGCCAAGACATTAAGGTATGTAGTTATTTGCTCTCATAATCAAACACAGTGGTATTAAAACACACAGTGCACAGAAAAATTGTCAGATCAGAAGAATTTAGATAAATAGTAATCTGCTTTCTCTGGCTGTAGGTTTATCCTGCGTTTTTCAACATTGAACGAGCATTATTTTGATCTCTTCTATCCTATTTAGTTGCTCATCCCCTGTGTTATCATATCACAGTGCAAAGTGAACACTTCCAACAAGCTGATAGTCAGGGAAGTTCTAATGTTGTAAGATGGCTAGTAGAGTTATTTAGGATAATTTGCACCACCTTATTAGCTGCCTAATAACTGCTAGTCACTGCTTTGCTGGTGTGTCAGCTGACTGACATGGGGGCTGAAAGGTTCCTTGGGGCAGGTGGCAGAGCTGCATAATTCTCTTCAGTCATTCTGCAAAGGCATGCAGAGCATTGTGGTAGCCCAGCTGATGAGAGAACACAGCAGCTTTTTAAAACTGAAAGCAAAGGAGGAAGATTCCCTAGGGTGGTTAGACCTCCTTTCATTGGAGAAAACCATGTCCTTAATTGCAAGTTACATCTTTTCAAATGCTACCAAGAAAGCTGTTATTAAAGTAGACTGTAACTAGGGTTTTATATGAAAACTGCTACTATGGTAAAAATATTATATGGTGTTTAAGAGAAGTAGTAAATACTAGAACTAGATTTTTTTTTCTTCTTGTTTGTTACTGCAAAATTGATCTTTTTTTTTTTGGGTAACCACATAAATTTGCCCCGAATATCTTAATTACAACAGTCTAGTTAATATTCAGCAGACTAAATTTAACTAGCATTGTCCAGAATAATTAGCAGATATTCCTTTCCTCTTGTCATCTGGCTAAGTAAGTTCTATGTGAAACAGGGTAGTGAAATGCCTGTAGGACTTCATCCATATTCACTGAAATTAGGGTGCTGTATTTTTGACTCCTGTAGCTTTTGGATTGAACTATTACAGTAATAAATGTCTAGGAAAGGCTACATATTTGCTGCTTTTTTTTTTCCTCTTTAATAATACACTGTTTGTTTTAGGATTCAAGAGCATACTACCATCTGTTAAATCAAATAGCACCCAAAGGAGATGACCTTGAACAATTGCCCATTAAAATTGACTTTACAGGATTTCATGTAAGTATCCAGAAATGTAAAATGGACTGGAATTATCTGAGACCTCTGGGTATGTATCCAACATTCTGGTTATCCCTGTATCTTCTTTTGCTTTCTAACATGTGCAAAAACTCAGCCAGATTTCTCAGTGTTCCAAAAGCTTAAATGAGCAAAAACTTGTATAAGTTCTACAGTGCTGCATCCTGCAGTGTAAAGTTTAGAGCTATGTTTTATTTGGAGTAGTGTATATTGATTTTCAGTTGGGTCATCCAACATGAATATTACAACATCCTGCTCCATTCTCCTCTTCTGGAATTCAGACAAGGAAAAAGAATAGACTTCACAAACCGTTGTTCCTTCCTCTAACCAAATAGCATTTAGGAATAATGTGAGCCCTTCCAATAACCAGCAGAAAAGTGTGGTACCCATCAAGCTTTCAGTTGTGAAGGAACAGAGGGTCTAAAACCAGCCTATATTGATGTGAAAACACTTGGCTGAACTGTTTCATAGTGCTTGTTGGAAGGATTATTCTAAAAGTACATTTGATACAAAGTGGAACTGCTTGCCTATATACCTATATATCAATCAGAATCTAAAGTAGAATCACATTATTCATTGTAATCATGAAACCCATGTGCAAGTTTGCCTACATGTTTTGGTCCTCTTAAATTCCTTGCTTGCTTTGTTTGTTCTTGTTTGGGACTTTTTGAGAGTGAGAAAGTGTAGAAGTTATTTTTTTCCCATGTAATTTCCTACAGTTCATATGATCACATTTTGCAATGAACCAGTATATTACTAATAAAGACCAATGAACAAAACACGTAAGTTGCCAACTTAGGATGATTAAGAGGAAAAAATATTAAAAGGACAGCAAGTTTGAAGTATTCAAAATCTTACTGATGGTATTGGGCATCATCTTGAATTGCTGTGCTTGAGAATATCAGCTTAAAGCAGTGATGGTGAACCTCTGGTACATGTAGGACACTCAATATGGGAATCAACAGCCTGGGAATGGAAATAAAATTCCTACACTGCTGGCTGCAGTTTCTGTGATTTATGAGGAATGCTGTGCTGACAGACATGGAAGTGAAGGACAGTAGAAGGCAGAGGGGAGTTGTTAGGGGCTGCAAGAGCTAGCTCAGGCATTGGCAGAATGAGGGAGGAAATGACATGGGTCATTTAAAGATTTCCCTACCTGATGATTGGTAAAATCTAGTACTAGACTTAACTGTAAATTAACTTTTGTTTGTTTTTCTTTTTAGGATAAAAATGACTTGAGGAGGGCTGAATACATGCTCCAACAGGCAGATAAATTGGGCTGCAGACAGTTTGTAACTCCAGCTGATGTGGTTTCAGGCAACCCTAAGCTCAATTTGGCTTTTGTTGCAAATCTCTTTAACACATATCCAGCCCTGCACAAGCCTGACAGTTCATCTTATGATGTCAATTTATTAGAAGGTACTCAACTTTCTAACTATACAGAAGAATATTAGTCATTTCTACTTAGGTATTCCCTCTAGGTTGTGATATAGGATCCCTGTGTGCTGGTGCCTGTGTTTACTTACTAGCAGCCAATATAAGCCTTAGTAGAAAACCCCAGTAGTGTGTATATTGTTCAGTTGTGCTAGCCTGACCAAATGGTTATTCCTGAATAACCTTCTGTCATTCATTTGCAGGAGCAAAAACTGTCCTCCTACTTTCCTTTCAGTTTCCCCATGCTTCTTTCCATGCTATTTGTATTTTAGCTCACATACAGATTATAGCTTTTCTTTGCAGTGCTATATTATGCAACTGTCTTTAAAAGTATTTTTCACATAATGCATTCAAATATATGTGTGTATTAGTTTGTTGCCTTTTTAAGTAGGAAACATTTTTTTTAAAAATGCTTCTGTATCAGCAACCAATATTAATCTATTGCATCAAAAGCTTGTATAGATCCTATCGTATCAGGGAATTTGGCCTTTAACTGTACAGTTCAGATCTCTAATGCCAGAGATAAAGGGATAATTGGTAACAATCTTTGGCTGTTGCCCTTGCTGTGGACCAGCTAATCTGGGATAATGGAATGGCTCCTGCCAGTGTATTTCACAGTTGTTCACTGATCTCTAAGGAATGTGAGAATCAGGGGTGCCGCACTCGGGAGAATCATCAGCAATGTTCACATAGTCCTCTGCACTGCCTTCTCGTGCCTTCCTCTTACTGTTCCTATCAGGTTTCCTTTCCATCTAGGTGAGTCCATCTTCCTTTGCTCCCATTTTTTCATAATTTGTCTGTGCTGCTGCATCCCTGTGTCACAACTCCTGTACCCCTCAGTGCTTTCCTGTTTCAGGCTTCTTGCTCTTCTAGCCTCAGCTGGGTGCCAGCTGTGATGTGATAGAGCTTGTACAGCACAGGACGTTGTCTTCCCTTTTCAGCTGTGATATCCCCAGTCACTGCAGTCCCTGCTGGCCAGGACAAATGACTGAAGGAAAGGTCTGCTCTTCCTCTGCTTCAGTTTTATTAGAAATATCAGCTCTTGGAAATGTATACAGGAGCTGTGTGGAGCTGGAAATGTTCAGTTCAGCTTCTTTGCTCTGAAGATAAAGTTGCTGGTGTGATTTGAAATATTAAAAACTTGGTTAAATTTGGAGGAGTTTAAAATGGCATGGGAAAAACCAGTTGAATTAATTTCTAGACTTTCCTGAAACATTTTGAGGAGATCAAACTCTCAGCCAAACCAGTTTAAAAAGTTACAATCACCTGAATGCTGGAGTATGATTTTGTAATGATAAACACCGGCCAAATTCAACTTACTATTTACAATATATATTTTGGAGATGGAAAATCATGCCAATTCTATCTGTTCAAAGAAAAGTAGATGACTCCTTTTTGCCCTCAAATAATAATTGCCCCAGTGTCAAGTAGATCTAAACCATCAAAACAGTTATTTCAGCCCAAAGACAATGTTGTTAATGTTTTTTTTCTGTTAATGTATTATTTGTTTTCCATTAAGTCCTGTGTTTATACTGATGTTTTCTCAAGCTAGTGATATAAAATATGACATTGATTTCTTTATAGTTTCATCATAGATTGTCTGTTGAAATCTGACTCATAATTTATAATGCTTTCCTGTTTTGCTTCATGAAATGCAGATTTGACCCCTCCTAATGTAGGTACTGTATTTAGTACTTTTCTGTACTCCATAAATGTGTTTATTCTGCAATTTTTCATTCTTTTTTCCCTATTGTTTAATCATCTCTGTCCTTTTCTGGTTGATTTTTTGCATTGTTCTTACATTTTTCTGTTGTTTTAATATGCCGTCATAAGTAAAAGAGAAGGAAAAAACCCCACAGCATATAAAATGAGGGCAAGAGTTGCAGTAAGTCAAATGCCATACAGGAATTTTGGGGGGTTTAGCCAGTAAGGACTTTCCATGAACCAAGATGTCAAGATGTAGGCATGTGTGGGTGAGTAGAGCTTCCTGAGAGTTTTCATTTTCCTGCATAAATTCCATCTTTTCAGGAACTGTCCCACCTGATCAGTATGGTGTGGTTGTCCTCTTCACTTTAGGACAGTTAATGCTGTGCATAAACCCTGATGATACATCTGGTGATGTGCACTGAAATATGGAGAGCATTTCTCTCAGGAGTGCTGACATAGCAAAATGAACCTTTGATAGTGTGGGGGTGGAGAGGGCAGTCCTGAGCTCACTTATTGCACCACCTTTGCATGTTGCTGCTGATCCAGGGAGCCTCTCACTTGTGGGGAGCAGCAGTTTGGAGTCAAAGTCATGCAGAAAGCTGAGTTCTTGGGGGGAGGAAGAGGAGGGACTTGTGTCCACCCACTTTTTCTCCAGTGTAGATGTTCTGTGCTGTTGCTTAAATCACTGGCAGCCTTCATGGCTGTCACCACAAGAGGGTTAAGTACTCCCACTGAGGCTGCAACTGTATCTTGAGCTCAGTTGTGTTCCAGAGATAATCTTAGATATATTCGGAGCTCTTTGAATTCTTGACCCCCTCCCTATGGCTACTTTCTGCTCAGTTCCACAGTGTAATGATCTCAAAAAAGAGATGGCAATAAATATAAAGGATACTACCAAATTTGCTCCTCTCTCTTTTGTGTAGCTCTGCCCCCTTTCTGCAGTTTTCCAATGATTTTGGCTATCTGCTGCACCACTCAGCAGAAGATATGCTCCTGATAGGATCACAAGGTATATTTTGAATAAAAGAATAGAGAGAAAAAGTTGGTCAGTTCTCAGCCATCTGGAAAACTTATGAACACTCATGTATTGCATGATAAAGGGATTTGTTTAGAGTGGCATATTAAATATAGTATGCTGGGTTTAGTTCCTGGACCCCCACTTTCCAAAAGGGTCCTGCCCAGCTTGCATGCTCTTGCTCCTGCTTGGCTACTTTGGATTCTCCTGACAATGTTAAGCAAGCATTTTAAAATCCTCAGTCTGAGTGCAGTTGCTGAGTATCTGTTTTTGTGGCTACCCTGTTTTTAGTAAGGGTTCACTAAATAACCTTGTAGTGTCTTTGTAATGGATAAATGTTCCTAAAAGCACTTTGCAGTCAGTATTTTAGGTACTGCAAATCAACTCAAAGCTCAGTAACCATAAAGTCATTAAAAAAAAGCACAAGGAACTTGCTTCAAAATACTGTAATCTCAAATATACTCTTTATAAACTTAAATTATACATCATTCTTGAGTTATGATTGGTTTTTAAATGGAAAACCTGGTATTCTTAATAACTTTGTCACAAAGTGTGATTCTTCTTTTAAATTTTAATGTGGCAAGAAATATGTGAAACAAAGCTCTCCGATAACCTTGCAGAACAGTATTTTTCTTTGTTTTTCTGTTTCATCAGGCTCTTTGGTTATTTTTACAAGTAAATATGTGAAACAAACACTAATTCAAATTGCATATGAAAAACATTATAATTTAGAAAATGTATCAGTAAGATGAATATCAACTCTTTCATAATAATTGGAAAGGAAAGAACCTGGTAAAGTGGCTGAAATTTTTATTTAAAACTTATTGTTAGAAACTGTAAACTACAGCTGAAATTTCTGAAGTCCAGAGCTTTTTGTATTAAATCTTAAAATAGCTTTAAATGGTAACTTCTATCTAAAAATCAATGTTATGACATAGGTCTAGGCAAGGAAAGATAATATTGAAGAGATTTTCTTTCTCTAATATTAAAGGGATGTTTACACAGTAGCTTTATTTTTACAAAAACATTCATTAATCCATAATCAGCCTAGAAATGCAGAAACGAGACAGTTTTCATGCTATTTAAACCTCATCAGACAAACGTGGTATTGTTACCCTCTAAGGAGCAAACAAAAACAGCAAAGAAAAATCTTGCTTAGATATTTGTGCTTCAGTGTGGAGAAATCTGCTCTTTCATTGTTTGGAGAGGTTTTTTCCCTCCTCAGTGTCTTCCCTGTTTTCTTAACTGTGGATTATCAGCCCAGGGGAACAAAGTGATGAGATTATTCCAAGCTTACATATTCAGGCTAAATATTTTCTCAAATGCTCCTCTTTGATGCAAGAGAAAACAACTTATGTAGCACTGATTCACATGCAGATGGCCACAGAGGTGTTGTTAAAATTTAGGTAGTGTTTTATGTGGAAAATTAATGAATTATTGCAAGCTGTAACTTTATAGGGAAAGAGACTTAGGTTAAGACTCATGATTGCAGTGATAAAAGCAGTCTAAGTCAGGAAAGTGAAGGTTGGGATATACTTCCTAATTAATTTTTTGTAGTTCTTGAAAGTAGAATTGCTGGTTAAAACTGTGAGGATAACTGCCCCCCTCAGCAGCATAAATAGCTTCACAAATTTAACCTATACAACACTGCCTCTCCACATTTTCAGTGCAAAGAACTAAAAGAAAAGAAATCTGTTACTTTGGGGAGGCCCTTTGCAAATTAATACTATCAACTTCTATGAGAGGAGAGTGGGGTTAGTGTCTCATGTGTTAGTACTGACTTTTAATAAAAAGATGTAATTTCAAACAGATCTAATGGTACTGTTGAATGAAGTTTCCACTCAGTTACAGGAAATTATTATTAATCATTTCCATGATATATTAATTATGTGAAATAGAACAAAAATTGTTTATATATTTTATCAAATTGTATTTACTCAGATAAATGTAGTCTAATAGTACTACTCCCTGTAGTGCCCTGCCCAGAACTGAATTAATCTGAATTGGATAGGATTGCCTTGTAGTATAGACTACTCTTTGGGAAATTATGAGCTCATTTTGGGGTGGGGGATATTTAAACATTTCTAATTCAGGTGTTTTCTCCAATAACTTACATAGAATTATATTTGTCACCATAGGAGAAAGTAAGGAAGAAAGGACTTTCAGAAACTGGATGAATTCACTGGGTGTAAGCCCATATGTTAATCATTTATACAGGTAATTTTTTTTAAAAAAATAATGATTTGACTTCCCTTGGGTGACATGGGAAGAAAGAAGGGGGCAAGTTGTATTTCTACTACAATAGTGATTTCCAGGTTTCCACTTCAAAACTGGTTTGTAGGACCACATTAAGCAGTATCTGACTCCAATATTCTAGTCATAATCTAGATCAACTAGAAAACTTAAGGTTTAAATCTTCCCCTCTCCCTCACTTGTACTTTGAATTATGTTTTTTTTAAAATTGAGATAATTGTGTTTTATGATGCATAATTTTTTAGTAGACTGTAAGAAGCTCTGAAGTGTAGTATTCCCTCAGATGAATGGCTTTATAACAAGCTTTTTAGGTGCTTCTGGTCACTTTCAAATTATGCCAGATGTTGATTAAAATCCTGTCAGTAAAAGATGAGATTGAGGGAGCAAATGGGAACACATGCTTAGATGTATATTTACTAATTGGTTTCATTATTTCTGTTTTCTGACCTCTGTAAAGTGATCTGTTGGTAGCTTAACGTGAAGAATTTCATTTATTAAGTAGCTGATGGGGATTATCAGTAATGCAACATATAATGGGAGTGGAATACTTTTCCTACTATTCTTTTTTTCACAAGATAATTTCATTGGTTTTGATTATTTTTAGCACAATACATCTGTAGGTGTCTGCAGAATAAAGCATGAAGAAATGCTAAATGCAGATAAAGCATTTAACATTTGGGAAAGTCCTTAGAGAACTAAATGTAGATCAATAAATTAAAACTTTTAGCAGCTATTTTATCTATGCCTCCTCTATGATAGTAATTATTTAATTGGAGCCAGTGGCTGAGCTTTCTTCACTAAATTTTGTGAAAATAATGAAATTAAATGCAGAATTTGGTGTATATAATTGCAGAAATCAAGCAATAGAATATATGCCAGTTTCTTTATAGAATGGCACCAGTTTTTATTTAAGTGTCTGGAATTTTTCAGCAACTTAATTACACTGTGAAAAGTCTCAAGTACTTACTTTCATTGTCAATCTGTGCTTTTGTGCTTAAAAAACATTGTTCTGCTCTGGTTTAGTGACCTTTCTGATGCTTTAATCATCTTCCAACTGTATGACATGACACGTGTACCTGTTGACTGGAGCCACGTCAACAAACCTCCTTATTCATTACTTGGTGGCAACATGAAAAAGGTGGGTGGCTGCTCTGGGAGGCAGCCCAGCTTCACTGGCTGCCATTGTGCTGATGGCAGTCTGTGTTGTTGAGATTTCTGTGCTTCTGGGACAGTCCTGGGGGGAACAAAAGGAAAATCTATGTTTCCGATATTATCCCAAAGAATAAACAGCACTTATAGCACATACCACCTTAGTTCCTAAACGTGGACATCTTTTGGCAATATTTAATTGATGCCCTGATTTGGATCTGTAAGTGAAAGCTTCAGGCCTGACATGGCTGTTGTTGCTGGATGCTCCTATACTGAGAGGCATTTCCTCCCAGAGCAGTTTTATATGCTGCCCAGAGGATTTGGGCAAGACTTGCAGAATCCAAGCTTTCACTTAGCTTTGTGATTGTTGTGAAGCCTGAAATGTAGAGGATAAAAATTACTGCCTGTTTAAGAAGAACACATATTTCAATATCTTTCAAAGCATAATTTTGATAGAAATATATTTTATTCACTGCCTTAGGGGAGACTTGCTTTTCTCAAATATGGAAAAAAAAATACCATTGGAATCTTGCATAATTGCATTTATAGTAAAAGCTGTTATTTTAATCTCAGTGTAGCTAGGCTGGCAATATTTCTAGCTTCAGATCTCACTGAAGTAACAGTAAGCCAAAGTAATTTAAAATACGTATAGATTATAGGTCTGTATTGCAGAAATATTAAGGTGTTTTCATTATTTGCACACAAAATTTATTTTTAGATTGAGAATTGCAATTATGCAGTAGAACTTGGGAAGACAAAAGCCAAATTCTCACTGGTTGGTATTGCTGGACACGATCTAAATGAGGGTAATCCAACTCTGACTTTGGCTTTGGTGTGGCAGCTGATGAGAAGGTAAGTTAGGTGCAGAGTATGATAGATGTGTATATATGTGTCTGTGCATGTGTGTCTATATATCAAGGCAAATTAAAGACAGTGGTCAGGTCACCCAACTGGAATTGTATAGAGCAATCTCTAAATATCCCTGTTCTCAAAGATAAAATTGTATATGTGTTCTGTAATTTTACATACGGTGCAGTGATTGAAACCACAGTTTGCAGCAAGAATTAAAACTTTATAAACTAGAAATTGTCACTAAAATTATAAATCCTGCAGCATGTAAAAAGACCAGAACTTACATCATGTTGATTCAAGTATCTTTCTGTAAGTACAGAGTAATTAAATATTTGTAAAACCCAAGGAAGTGGTGATACAGGTACTATAGAAGTGAAAAGGGTAAAAAATTGTTTGCCATCGCAGCTATAGTTAGATAAGTATCATCAAATCAAAATCTTGCTTTTGTATTGAGCAAGAAAAAATAGGTATAAAGTAATTTCAGTAAGGAGAGTTTTTTATTGCAAATGTTTTCCTCAAATTAGTTTTCTTAGACCTATCCCAGAACACTTAGTGGTTTGGCTGTGATTCAGTTTTTTCCCTACTAGAATTGTAGGGAGCCATTTAAACTTAGAAAGTAAAATGATGATGTACTGAGTAAAATAAATGCATTAAGTTGTTACAGTGACTATTATGAGATTTGGGATAATATTTTATTCTTTCATTCAACAACCACTGAAAAGTGTAGTTCATAAGATAAGGGTACCTTACAAAGACAAGTACTTGGCATTGTTACTGTGATGAAGTAATATTTTACCTTTTCTTACAAAGAAAAGCAAAGTTGAGTTCTATCACTCACTTCAACTTGGGCTCTTGTTCTCTTTATTGAAGGTACACTTTGAATGTACTATCCGACCTTGGAGAAGGCGAAAAAGTAAATGATGAAATTATTATTAAGTGGGTGAATCAGACACTTGCAAAAGCAAATAAGAAAACTTCAATTATAAGTTTCAAGGTAAACAATTTTACTTTTCTTTCCACATATAATAAGACCTGGGACTTTTAACCTGATCTGTTAACAATTTGGTTTTAACAGCGGCTCTCCCATCAGCTAGCAAAATTGCTTTTGGAAATATTTCTGACAGTCTTTGAATCTTCAAAAGTATTTTACAAATCTATTAACAAATAAAAGAAATTATAGTACCTGCAGTAAGATAGAAAACAAAAAGCCCAACAACAAAGAAAAGAAGTTTAAACTTTCAAATGGGCTTCTGTCTGAAGTTACCAGTCTTTGGGCCTGCCATGACCTATATTTTCCAAGTTTTTGGATATAGGCACTCTTATGCTTGTACAAGCAAGAAAAACGATTTTGGAAATACCAGGGGCAGGTGACCACTTCTAGGAGCTTCTTTAAAGGATGTTCTCAGGAGTGACGGAGCCGGGAGAGGGAGCCCACGGTAACCAGCGACACCTTGTGTCGTCCCTGGCTCTCCTGAGGTGCAGCAGGCCGGGGGAAAACAGGAGCCGTTCCCATTCAGCAAATAAGAACACATTGATAAAGAAAGCTTTCCTTCGACATTATTTAAGTGTTCAAAACGAAAGAAGCCATATGTGTGTCAGATGTGTCAGATTCTGTGTGAATCTCTTGCTCTAGAAATGGCCAATTAATAATTGTACATGAATGAAACATTCTTGTACAGGTTACTTTATAATCTGAAACAATTATGTCTGTGGTTCAAAACAGGAGAACCTAGAAGGTTAAATATTTGAGAGTTCACTATTATGAACTTTAATTAGGTAAGCATTATTAAGAAAAAAAATAGGTTAAAATATTTCATTTTCACTTCAGAAGGTAACTCAGGCCTCCATTTTCTTACGAGATGTTGCTGCTTCTCTTATTTATAAATAAATTGTTATAACGGTGGTATAAAATAAGTTGTAAGTATGACAAGAATCTGTCCCAATATCTTGCATTTGCATGCCTGTGTTTTTGGGGGGACACTGGTTGTGTTTTAAGGTCATTCAAATGGTGTTTTTAAGGTAATTCAACTGATGGTTGACCAATAAAGATAAGGAGGTACTGATTTAAAGTGACATTATTCAGTATTCATTTTTTTACTACTAATTTTTTACAACATTTACATAAATATTGCCGTTCACTGTTTGGTTTTTGGGAATACTATGGCAAGCAAACCACAGAGAATGCAGAAATGCATTATATTTCACTGTGGACTATGAAAGCTATTGTATTACCATTAGTTCAAACAGTAAAAATGATAAAGGGGTCTCTTACAGTGTTGGGGATATACTCCATGCATTTAACGCCTTGAAGCAGAACTATACTAGTATTTTTAGATGTACAATTAGTATGCTGACTCTCTGGGACTTCCCTGTACTGGCAGTCACAGTGACGTGGTGACAAAGGCAGCTGTGTCCTGTGGCTCATGCTCCCACTGCAGGGCCTGAGCAGCCTCGCTGGCACCGGCCATGCTGGCTTTAGCATCGGCTGCTCCTTCTCTGCCCAGACAGTTGGGATGGAATGATTGCAGCAGCAGGACTTGCCTCTTCTAAGAGTCTCTGTGGATAAAATATGAAACACAGACTGCTCACACTAGCTCAGAATACCATCTGAGTGGAAAAATTATAAAAAGAGTGAGCCATAAACTATTGGAGAAAATAGTTCCATGGCAAGAAAATATATGTATGGGGGCCTGTAAGGATCTTTTTGTTGCCTTGAAAGTCAGGTCCTTGAACTTCTATCAATTCCCTTCCTTCCTTAGGGCTTAGGGAGGGAAGTTTGATGAAATAAATTTAAACCATTTGTACAATAATGATACTAGCACAGTGAACATTGTAATACTGATTGCAGAAAAGAACATTAGAATTCATAAAGGGTGAGGAAAACTTTGACACTATGAAGTAAGAAAGCCGGCTTCTGTCTTTCAGTATGCATGCAAGATGTACTGTTGTGATTTTTGCATTTTGAAGATGGAGTAAGCAAAGCAGATTCCTTAAACTGATCTTATGAGTCTTTTTTTTTTTTTTAGGACAAATCAATTAGCACTAGCTTACCTGTCCTAGATTTAATAGATGCCATTGCACCAAAAGCAGTTCGTCCAGAAATGGTCAGGAGAGAAGACCTTTCTTACCAAGACAAATTGAATAATGCCAAGTAAGTTTTAAATGAATGCTTCATAATTTCCTGAAATGAATGAATGCACAGAGTAATGCATGATTCATTGATTTGTTAAGAGAAAGATAACACTAATATTAATTGATTTTTTGATTAGAATATAAATTCTAATATTATTTATTTTTCTAGTGTATCTAAAATATGAACTCAAATTCACAGCTGATATGACCTACCACCACTGCACTGTAATTGGATTCTTAATAGAGTGCCAAACCTCATATTGTTTTTGACCAAAATAAATGCTTTGATAACCAGTAGCAAAACATCTGCCACTACGATTGCCAGAACATGCTTTCTTCACAGTAATGTCCATTTTCTATTAGAGCCTAAGTACTGTTAAACAGGCACACCCTGCTATTGAAATCTAGTTTTGTTGTTGTGAATTTTGACATATTAGTAGATGCCAGAAAAATAACAGTATTTGTTTTCTCATTTTCCAAGGTATGCCATTTCAGTTGCTCGAAAAATCGGTGCTCGTATTTATGCTCTCCCAGATGATCTGGTTGAAGTGAAGCCAAAAATGGTGATGACAGTGTTTGCATGTTTGATGGGAAGAGGACTGAACAGAATAAAATAATGCAGATGTGTAATACAACTTTCTGCCATGTTAAGCACAATGAATGCCTCGCAGTTTACAGAGTTCTGAAACTTAGTATGAGGAAAATGGTATGCACAAATATACTCATTGATTATCTTTTAATGATGTATTTATATTAGTTAATTTTCTTCAGTTTCATAACACATGAATGAATGTTTTCAGAACATGCTCATTAACAAATTAACATCATAGATTTGTATTGCTTGGAAAAAAACATGTGAATCAAGCTCCATTTGCATTAGTTTCCATAGTACTGTAAGAACCTGCATTGTTTTACATATATTGTTTCAGGACCAATTATGAAACACTGTTTGATTTTTGTGGGTGTTACTTACATTAGTTATACAAGTCTCAAGGTGCATTCCAATCCTGTTGGACTCCAAACTGCACAGAAATTATCATCCTTGCCTTATTCCTGGAGAGCTTAACTTTTGTTGCAGCCAATGAGAGTCCTGTCATTGACTTCAGAGCAAGTAAAGGCCTGTGATAATGTCTGGTAACTCATGAATACTGCTTAAACTGATGAAATCTTTTTGTGGGAATTATCTTATAATATATGTAGTAGTTTTGTTCTGTTACTTAGTAGAAACTTTTACAAAACATGTTGTTTGAAAAAAACAGCAATAGAAAGCAGAAATGTCCTGTCATTGTTAGGTCTGCATATGTGCTAAGTTTCTCAGTTGGACTAAACAGCTGTTGGTTGAGTTTTTTTAACCTTTCATAAAATCTTGTATTAAGAGAACAATAAAGAGCTGGCTAGTCCACTATGGGATTTCTCAGTACTGTATTGCATTTCATTATATATAATTTCTTTGATTTTTCAAAGTGTGTATCACGTGTGCAGAGGTTTTGTGTAGAAAGACGGGTGCATTGACTGGGTGAGATGAAATCTGTAATTTTTTCTTAGTAATTTTAAAGTAACTCTTTGTACTCCTTTTTCATCGGCTGTAAATTTTCACTTATCATGCTGGAGCTGGACATTTAATAAAGTTGTTACCAAAAGCCAAACAATAAGAAAACTAAATCAAAATTAAAGAGATTAATTTTTTAAGTATGAAGCTTCTAATTTCTCTCAGGTCCTGAAGCCAATCCTAAGTATGGCAGAACCCAAGAATGCTGATGAGCAAGCAGTTGGACTAAGTTTTACATCTTCACTATCTTGCACACAACATAGCAACAGGAAGGGATGCATCCATCCAGTTTCCATTATATGAGATAACGGGGACTGGAGGGAATTAAGTGCTCCAGTTCTTAATTTCCTCTGCCTATTTACTGGTTTGCATTGTTGGGACAAGACTTGATTTACTTGGTTTCTATTCCCAGTCCAAGATGATGACAGTTTCATGCAGAATTTGAGTTCTGGAGACAACTCAGTCCCAGTCCTCATTCACCAAAGACTAAATGGAGACTTACTTGGTCTTTACACTGTAAAAATAAATGATCTCTTATTAAATTATCCCAAAGTACTGTATTTACCTGCCAGACACTTGGTACTTTACTCCATAAAGGCTAGTATTTCCTATTTTATAAACGATTGCTGTAAGTGTCCAGAATTACTTCAAAGTTGCTTTGAGGAAATTAAAATGAGTTTTCACGGGCAACCCTCTGATGCTGTAATGAGCAGGGCCGCAGTTACTGTAGCAGCCGGGAGAAAACAGATTTAAGGCAAACCAGCAGCTGCTGCAGCCTGCGCGCTCCGTGTCCCAAGGGGCCGCCCCTCGCGGGCAGCCTGCGGTGCGCTCCGTGTCCCAAGGGGCCGCCCCTCGCGGGCAGGCTGCGGTGCGCTCCGTGTCCCAAGGGGCCGCCCCTCGCGGGCAGCCTGCGGTGCGCTCCGTGTCCCAAGGGGCCGCCCCTCGCGGGCAGGCTGCGGTGCGCTCCGTGTCCCAAGGGGCCGCCCCTCGCGGGCAGCCTGCGGTGCGCTCCGTGTCCCAAGGGGCCGCCCCTCGCG
>VZUI01040386.1:0-162816 GCA_013401135.1 Cettia cetti
TATGTAAAACTGTATAAAACCAGCCATTTCACGACTAATAAACCAGAACGCATGATAACCATATTGGTGACGACTGCATTACTCAGTGTCTCCTCAAGTTTTAGTGAGGAACTTCCCCTTTCATGACCTTTCATTCCTGAGACTGAAGATAAATGACAACAGGTTTGCAGACTTTGATGGTTTTGTCATCCAGAGCAACAGTTCCAAGCAAACATATCTGTGCAATTGTTCTAATGCAAATATTACCCAGTCCTCTCCAACTGAAGTGCCTATTGGCAATTCTCTGAGTATTTCTCCACAATCTTTTTATACACAGCCTAAGGACTCTGACAAACTCTCTCTTTCCCTTCAAAGGCTTGTTAAGTATGTGATGAATAAATCTGTCACTTCCAATTCTAAACGTACCTTCTGTTTTGATTGCTGCAGGATCCTGTATCCATGGCAACTTTTCAGCACTCAGAATCGATTAGAGAAGTGATCGGTTTATCTAAACAGCCATGCTGACGGAGGCAAGTGGCTTTTTCTGAAACAGCTATCCTGACAGGTACTGTAAGTTTCCTTGACCAGTTAGTTTTCCAACACAGCAAGTAATGAATTCTCAAAGAACACGCTGTGGTCAGCTGAATGCTCAGTTCATTTCTCCTCACTAAAACAGGTCTCTAATTGAATACCCTGCAAATCAGTATCTGCATTTCTGATTGATAGGTCCTGCTCTCTTCTTAAGCAGGGCACCAGAGTGTATAGATCGCACTGGAGAAAAACATAGTTCAGACCTTCAAATGCTTTTTGTTTTATTTGCTTTGGAGTTTAGGACAATTTGAAGACCAAAAAAAAAAAAATAAAAATTTTCTTATTAAAAGATGGAGCCATCAAAAGTTTTCAGTCAGGATAGATGAATGTTTAAATTAATTACACAGCATGGAAGCCAAATTTACCAAGAAAGTGTCAAAAGCACTGCTACAAATGGACGAATGTGAGGCAGAGCAGCACCAACAAAGCACAAACCACTTCTCAAAGTGTTTCAAGTTCTACAGAATGTCTTTATTCTGCACGTTTTTCAGTATGTTAAGAGCTCTTAATTCACGTATTACATGCGAAGCCTCTTGGGACCAAACATTAAAGACCTTAAGCACACACTGGAATTTATAGTGATTAATGTGGTAACACATCTTGTAAAGTCTACAAAAGCACACGTTCAAAAAATAAGGAAGTGCTTGAGGGGACGGAATCAATTCTTAAGGGCAATAAATGGGCATGAAGCAGCTTAGTGGGCGTTACAGGACAATATATTCAGATCTGAAAATGGCACCCAAAGAAGCATTATAATTTCAAACTAAAATATTATCAAGTACAGAGGAGAATTTCAACCATAATTAAAGTTATCTTGCTTTGAAGACAGAAGTTTAATCTGCCCTGGATATTAATGATATCAGTATTGGGATGAACCAAGCAGGATGTGAGCCATTTTATTCACACAGGGGTTCTATGCAGATATTCTGGGCAACGGCTCAGGATTCCAGGTGCAAGATCATTCACATTGCAGTGACTCCTGCCAGCTTCACCCAGGGAACAAATGAAACAAGTCTAAGCATGAAGTAACTACAATAGGATGCCTGATACCAAACCATTCAGATGGTCTGACAGCTGAACAAAAGGTTTGCAATGCATCTGATAATCTCTACCTATGCCATTCTCCCGTGCTCCCAAGCTTGGCAGTATTTGCAATGCAGGTACAATGAATACTGAGAGATCATTTTGGAAAGTGTAAATAGTAAATATTGGTTTGGGGCTGAAGAATGGAGAAGATTTTCTTTTTGTTTGTACACAGAGAGCCCTTTTAGTGATACCACTTACAGCACCTCTACAACCATGTTATAAGCATCAGGCTACTAAGATTATACTGACAGGGTGCTGAAAATACGAAGTCTCCGATAACAGCAACTGTGTTGGGAGGGTTTCAAATCCTCTCCCTGAAGTGCCAAAGTGCCAGGAGACAGGACAAAGAGAGGGTAGATCTAAAAAATTCAAAGAATTAATGGTGAAAGGTGAAGAACAAATGCTGAAGTGGTCTGAGTATCCTTTTCTCTCCCAGGTCTCCTGTGGGAGGAGAAGCAGCTCAGAAGAATCAGATCCTTTCGTTCTGTATTTTGGAGCAGGAGATTCCCATATGAGTGAACTGTGAGGGTACTTATTTATACTTATATTATTTAACTATGGCTGCAAGAGTTGACACTGAAGATATTTACAAGGAAGTAAAGCACCTGAGTGACATTCAATTACCTTTCACTCTGTCCCACTTTGCCCCACCTTCTTAACACCCTCTCCCTCTTATCACTGCTTTAGTGATAAGGTCATCTTATTAAAAGCCCTTGGGGATCAGTGGATGCAAGTTTTGTTTTCTTTGTTCATAATATGTGCCTGCAACTCAAACACCTCTTGCACAGTCAACTGGCAAAGTGGGATATTTTCCCCCCAAAACAAAGATCACAAATTTGGCCATCAAAACCACAAACTGAAAATTGCAGTCTTGATTAAGCAGACATAGCTGCTGACCAAAAACAAACCTGGGAACCACAGAAAATTTGAAGTAAAACTGTAAAACCTGTCCTGTTCATGGTGCAAGATACAGTTATATATAGACAGATATATCTAGTTCTCAATTATTTTTTCCAGACTTCAGATATACACTGAGAATGAGGACCACAAGAGTTCTGAGCATCATCTTCTTTTTTCTTCCTTTAAGAGACCTTCATTTGACTGTCTGAACTTGAAGCATTATTGACATCACTGACATAAGAGGAGGACTATTATAATGGTTGATCAAGGAATAGATTTATGGATTTTAGTTCAGTGTGCGAAAATGTATCCATGTTTTAAAAATCAAAGGCACTGACAAGGGAAAAAAACCCAATATCAGTAGCATGATACTAAGCATATCGATACTAAATCAAGACTTCAGAAAAATTAAAGGAAAAATACTGATGCCTATGAATGCCTCTCATGTTATTTAATGTCTAATTTTGTGCTGATAATTAGAAGCTAGTATTTAGATTGTTAATTTACACTCTCCAATATTTCAGGTTTTTTCCACACCTACTCAATTTAGCCAAGCAAGCATGAATCCAATTTTTAAACATT
Organism: Cettia cetti; assembly: GCA_013401135.1. Taxonomy (NCBI): domain Eukaryota; kingdom Metazoa; phylum Chordata; class Aves; order Passeriformes; family Sylviidae; genus Cettia; species Cettia cetti. Next base: position 3,139 of record VZUI01040386.1, read on the forward strand.
GCGGTAGAGAGAAACAACTTTTTCTGCCAACAGAGGTTCATCAGCATGGACATACGTTCCTTTGCCAATCATGTGGCACTGGTCCCTCTCTGCTTTGAGGTTTTTAGAGGCAGATGAACTAAATCCACCTGATTTCAGTCACATCTGGCACTGGTGTACCTGTTCTAAGGACAGCTGCCCCAGGCTCCCTCCAGTCCAAACACTGAGGAACCCTTCTGAGGCAGCAAACCCTGGGAATTCACCAAGGGTTAACTCTTAATCTCTCTGATGACCTGAGATTAAACTAGTTTTTTTCAGAATGTGCTCATCATTCAGTCACTCTACCTGTATGACAGGTAACATTGGCGATGCTTAGTTCACTGTCAGAAGGGCAAAAGGACTGAATTTTTATCCAGCTTTTACTGAACTTTACCTGTGAAAAATAATTTAAAAAACCCCAACAAACACCGGTCCCTCGACCCCACAAAACCTTGACCATACATCAGCTCTACCTGGATTTTAAATAAAAATGTTCTAATAGCCTCATATGAAACTTTTTTCACCTTTGCTTTGATCTGCCAAATTTAATATTATATTAAGTCTGGATACCAAACTTTTTCCTCATTACATAAAGTATGAGAAAGACCTAATTCTAATTTTATTTTCTATGTAACTTTATTTATTTATTCTCCGCAACAAAACCTAAGGCTCCTTTGGGGCTGTTAAACCAGTCTTACACACACAGCTGTTCAGAGACTTGGACATGCACCAGAGAGCTAAAATTTAAAGCTGACACACTCAGAGTTGGGGCTCCAAGATTACAATAAACTGTGGAAACCTTTAACTACCAAAAACATGAAGTGCACATCATCCTTGGATAAACAAGACAACCTGATACACTGCTGCATGGATGAGCAGGTAAAACAAATGTTGTCATCAACAACATCCTCTGCTAAACTGCTTATCTGTGACAAATTTCCATTTTTCACAGAAACAAAATCCACTGGCCAAATTACTCAGGAAAAGGCCTACCCAGAATGAGGCATAATGTCCCCCTGGTATACATCAACATCTGTCAATCAGTTTATTAAAGGAGGAGAAGACAACAGAGTTAAGATGTCATTTCCCCCAGTCTCCTCTTTGCCCCTGGGTAAGAAAATAGAACTAAGGCAGATCCTGAACTCATTTCCCTCAATCTACAGCAGAATGGTTAATCCAGAGAATCCAGTAATGTACAGGAATCATATTCAGTAATTTGAGATTACCCATGCACGCCTGCAGCCCACCAAAAATGAGGGCAGCAGGCAGGATTTCTCTGTGCATGTGCGTTTAGAAAAGGTTAAACCCACAAACTGAGGCAGTTAGCACATGGGTGGCAGAGAGAGAAGCTGTGTTTTAAAACTGAGAACAAAAGCCATTCTACTAAATCCAAATGCTTTCCATATTCCAAGAATGTTAAGAGGAAGAAAAATAATGAATGGCAGGAGGAAGTAAAAAGAAAGAAATGGGCAACAAGAATCATTTAGTTTATAGGGCAATAGAATCTTTTACTTGAAGATGGAAAAATGTTGCTTGGCTTAGCTTGTATTATCCCAAATTTAGGCTTCATAGCATAAAAAAAAGTCTCCAACCATTTAATAGCTGAGGTGTAAACCAGCTCATTAACAAAAAAGATCAAAGCCTTGGAGAAACATCATTTCCCACCCCTCTCCCTCTGTACTACAGATTAATGAAATTCTGCCTCCAGCTGGCAAATGGACACCACAGCAAACTCCTGATGCAGTCAAACAATCTGGACATCTGACACACCACAAAGCTCTGGCACAAGCCACTGGCCCCAGTGAATGGAAGATTTTCAGTAAATAAGAGATTTCACACATGGAATTTGCTGCAGACTCATATAAACATTGTTCCTACTTGATGGCCTCAAATGAAATGTGGTTTAGTGCTTAGAAAAATCAGTGTGGTCTAGTGCTTAAAAAAAATTACATGTATCTATAGCTGTCTGGTTTGTGAGGTAGAGATTAAAAAGCCAGAGAAATGGTATTGGAAAAAAACCCCAACACATTAAAAGAAGGCACAGACCGTTTTATGGGCTGCTCAAAACGAAATCTGGCTGAGCAGGTTGGGACTGTGTTAGTATAACACAAACTGCAAATATTCAGTTTTATTGAAAGTAATTGAAGAAGACAGTCCACACAATTATCTCAACTAAATTTTTGTGCTGCTCTGAGCTAAAAACTATGTTTTATGGACAATTTCTTTTTTTCTTTTTTTTTTTTTTTTTTTCTCAGACAGAACAGAGTTAATTTTATAAGTCACTTTGAACAAACAGTAAAATCCTAGGTGACCTTTTGGGAGAAAATGACCCTTTGAATTTTATTTAGCATGTTAGAGCTGGATTTAGGACTATTGGGAGAAGAGAAAAACATTTCTCATTGCACTTCTTTCAGTACCTTTCTGGTAGAGGTGGCTGTTTCTCATTCCACCTCAAGGGTTTCTATCTACATTTCATCGCTGGGCAATGGAAGCTGCTCCAGCCCCATAACACCAGAGATTTGGGGCCATCCAGCCCTGGGCTCTGCCTGCTCAGCCCAAGGCTCTGCACCAGCTGCTGCTGCTTCATCAAGAAGTCCAGGTACTAAATTTGAATTTGCAAGTGTTTGGGGACAATTGATATAACCCAACACAATGTGCAAGAACATGTCTAACTAGTTATGAGAACAGCTCTAATTACTCAGGATTTAATTGTGGTTAGTAGTAGCTATGGCTACTATTTTTTTTCTATTTTTCCCTTTCTTATTTTTGCTGCTCACAGCCCTGTGGCCACAAAGACTTCAATTATTTATACCCATTTGATGGTAAATTGGACCCAGAAGCTATTCCTAGGACAGACTGGAAGATTAAATCCCAGCATTCATTCTTCCCTCACTCATAGCAATACAAGGCAGAAAATTACAAAATGCATTTACTGAGTAACAGCACAATATTTATATCTTTGGTGTATATTATATAGATATTACATCTCCATATATCAATATTTTGCCATCTAAATTACCATTTTTCAGGGTTATTTCAATTTATCTGTTTCCTAAATACATGTATATATTGCTCTCACATCACAGATTACCCAAAAGTAACAGCCAAAGGGTAAAATAGATACTGTCATCTTTGAAAGGCCTCAACAGTCAGTAATTAAAGTACAAAGAAGTAGTTCAGTTATAACAGTTAAGTTGCATAAAACAGTGATCTGTAAATTCTCTATAGTTTTACTGGGTAATTAGAGACCTATAACCCTTTAAAGATTATAATCCATATATAATTTTAATGTTACTCTATTTTAGCCATCATCCATTAATAATGCAACTGATTAACTATATAAATATTTTCATTACTCATTGATCCTTAAAAAATAGACATCAACTGCAAATGGGTAGCTTCTAACAAATCAAACCTAAAGAAATATTAATAATAATTCCCTAAAGGTAAAAAGGCAATATATCCCCAAACTGACAAATTAAAAGAATGATAAATTAAGGTGGTCCAGTTTTTGCCATGAGCATACAAATGGAACACGTACTCTACAGCAGGATTCATAATTTTTTTTTTTTTTTTAACAGCCAGGACACACATTGGAATTGCAGTTATTTGTAGAGGAGAAAAAAAAAAAAAAAAAAAAAAAAAAAAAAAAAAAAAAAAAAAAAAAAAAACCAAAAAAACACCCTAAACAAAGCCCCCAAAATTATACTCTTAAACTATTCTTGCTTTACCTCTACAGGTAAATATATTCATCTATTTATATTCATCTCTTTCAGTGTAATATGGTATCTAAGATATCTTTTTCCCATAGAAGAAAAAAAATAGTAAAATAACCCAAAACAGAAATACAAGAAGTTTTCAACAGCCGCAATTCTATAAGAATATACTCACAAAGTTATTAGAGATACAAGGCATCATTCACAATAAAATACATAGCTATTTCTAAAAATGAAGGAACAGATAACTCTGAAAATATGATACCATGTGCTAAAAGTCTCCATCACATTAAGAAGTTTCCACTATGGAACAGCAGTCAAATAGAAAAAACAGGGATATGGGCAGATGTTTTAAATCACTGCATTTAGCTACATAAAAGACCTCACATTCCACATCAGCTGGCACAGAATCACTCACTGGACAGCTGCTCATGTTCTGCTTTCTCTTAAAGGTGAGCCACAAAGCTGAAATGAAAATCAAGATAATTTTAGACGTGTGAGATGAATTCCCTTCTCCCCCATAACCACATCAACGCTGGTCTCATACAGATACCAGCTGCACGTGCTCTGCAGCCTCTGGTCTGGGGCAAGCATTTCCCAAAGGATGGAGAGCTAGCATCTTCCCCCCTCACAACTGTGGCTGGAAACTAAGCTGGGCACGTTGCCCACATCAAGCAGCTTCCAGTCCATCTCTCTCCCCACTGGGCCCCTAAAAATCCCAAAGGCTTCTGATATGGGCCTTGATGATAATGTGCCCCCTCACTGGCCAAAGCACTAAACCTCTCTGAGATGATTGCTGTTACATGCTAAGACAGCATCACATCAAAATCATAGTTTTCCAGAGTGTTTTCAGCAAACCTCGTATGTCTAGACATTCTTTGAAATTTCTACTGATACAGAAAAACTTGCTTATTTTTTTCAAAAGTTTGTGAAACACATCCTCCAAAGTCAACTAATTCTGCCTCTGTTGCTGTGTAATTCACATTAAGGAAAGAAGAAAGAAAAACCTGAAAATCCACACACTCATGCAAGACTTAAAAGTAATTAATTAGATAAATATCTTCTTAATGTCTTCTCAAGGACCTTCCTGGTCTCATGCCATAAAAGGAAGCTCTAAATAAAGAAATGGGAAATCATATAATCTGTAGGCACAGGTCTACACTGCACATACTCTGCCATATCTAGAGAAGCATTTCCTCTAATGATCTGTGTATGAATTGGGCTGATTGACACTTGGAACACCAGCTTTTAATCATATTCAAGTTCATAAATATGCATCGTATCACAGATTAGAGCATGCAGACACTGATAGTGCATGCTCTATTTATCAGTACCTTTATTTACATTATATGTGTAAAATTGCACCAACTTCATCTGTATTGGAACCAGACTCCCCACCCTCCAAAGCACCACTTTCATTCACTCCATTTTCTTCCAAGTGCAAAGCATAACGAGTTCCTTGTGGGAACTTAAGAAGACTTAAAATGTTTAAAAATAAAGACTTTGTAATTCATTAACAAGTAGGCTGCTGTGAATTTTGTCTTTGAGACTAATTCACACTCAAGGCAAAATCCTTCCCTTAGATCTACATGACTGATCTCAGATCAGATATTCTACTCCCTTTATAAATGAGCTCTTTTGGAGATTCACATATGTACCAAAGATAGTCAGAGCACAGCTCTGGCATCTGGTCCCAAAGGAAAGGGCTGAATCTCAGCATCCTATCTCAGCACGAAAGAACTACTCCCACACAGCTCTGGTACATTTTCCATATGATTCACATTCTACATGAGAGGGAAACCAGTATCTCTGGAGAATTTTCCCCAAAGTACAAGAGTCAGCCTCAAAAAAAGACTGTTCAAAAAGACCTAAAATTTAGGTCACTCCTCTGCAAATAAAGAGATTCAAATCTTTGAGTGGAAATTTGGAGCCTCAGCACCACACCACAGAGCACCAGTCCAGCTGATGTTTCACTCACCAGCTATTTCAGGGCATTTCTTTTACCTTTCTCCATTTTATTGATCATTTTCCACTGAGCATAAGAAGCATATGCCTTGATAAAGATTCTCTGGAAGTGAGTGCTATGTTGCACACCTGCAATTTTATTTGGAAACTACTCCCTCTGCTCAGGTTGATATAACTGTAGCAGAGAGTTGTCCACCAGAAACTCATAATCCCAATACTGCTGCTGAACAGAAGAATGTATTTGAGAAAGAGCCTAAGGACTGTACTTTGGAACACAAAACCACGTGTCATCCCTGTGTTTTTAGTGGAAAATAAAAAGGCACCCAGACCTTACTGCTCCTATTAATACACATGGATCCATAGCCAGGAACAGAGAGGGTCTGTTCATCCATCTATCTAGTGGATGCTATAGGTGGAGCTACTACCAAAATTCTCATGGACTAGATGGCAGATGTTTGTGTTCTAAGCCAGAATTAATGATTTCTACCCTACAAATCATTCACATACTTTATATTCACATACACATCTAATTCTTTTTCCAGGTAGGTAGCCTAAGGATACCTTAAATAGAACAAAAAACACCCTCTGCTCACCTTGTCAAAGTACACTGTCAGAACTATATCAATGGATGATACTTTTGTGTTCCTCAAGATTTAAGGGATCCAGCATCCACTGATTAGTGTTGATATGCACACATTTTGTTCTGTGGGTTTTGTTAGTTACTACTGGTCTTGAAAAGAATCAAAATAAGGCCTTCAGCTCACTACTTATTGGAATATATTAATTAAAACTGGACAGAGGTAGAAGGGAAAATACCCTGTTCAGAACCACAGAGTAGATGGCTGCCCTTCCACTTTGAAGCGCAGTCAAAAAACTGTGCCTCTATTTTATTATGCTTCCATTAAAGTAGCTTCTGGTTTCTCCCAGTCATGCAGTTTGAAGACAAAGGTCTACTTAATTAAGTTTGTGAGAAATATCTTATAGATAGGGGAAAAAAAAAACACATCAAAAGGATAGAGGTCTTTGAAATTATGAAGAAACAGAATGTGGACATCTACATAAGAAAGAATCAAGGATATGAGGTAAAACATAAGGTGAGGAAAAAAAGATGAAACCTTTTCTGACTTCAAATACACTTCACAGAAATGCAACTTCTTTTCATCAGAAACACATCAATATCAAACATCTGGATACTTCTAGTAAGAAAGTGGGATTTATATTGCACTTGATATAGAAATATTTTGATTTTGACTGAAATAGTGTTTTGCTTATGAAAATTTTCTTCAAATGTCTTCAAGAAAAACTTAGAATTGTTGTGACTTTCTTCTGAAGTGACATTAAAACAAAAATTTAAATCACACAGTACTGTGTTTAAACAGAAATGTTACATTAAACATTTTCTATCTCTCACAGGGTTTAATGGTAGCAAAAAAAAGTTCCCAGCTTCTAGTCCTACAACAAAAAAATAGGACTATTCATCTTCCATAATTCCATTATTGCATGTTACAGATGGCAGAAGGAGGTGAAAGGTATTGGTTGTATGTCTATTACAAATTATGCTTTTAGATACACAGGCAACTTGTTTTATTGACAAGTTTTTTCCTGACACTGAAAATGGTCAGACATGAAAAACCGTATTTGAAATAGAGTTTACTGACACCAAGTGAGTCATACATATGTCTTCATCAGGAGACCTTCCCCAGAACGATCATGTTTAATTAATGACTCTGCAGCTCTTATTCTTTGGGAGATAACAGTTATTAAAGTGAATGGATGTGTCTTCCTTATGTGTTTTAACCTCGGGAGAGAATGCTGCCAGTGAGGCTAAACAGATAAGCAGATCAGTGTATCACACTTAAAAAAGATGAATGAAACACTTAGGATTTAGCAAGGTATTTATCAGATAAATTCCACTAAGAATGCAGGCTTTGGATTGCTTTTATGGTCCATTTTCCTGATGGTATCTGGCAGGCTCTCCAGGTATAGCAGCGTGCATCAGGGAACGGTCTTACGGGCTATTATTTTAAATGGCTCGCTGTAAACAGCCTATTGCACATAAAAAACCATTCCACATTGAATTTGGTGGATAAGCACGATGGAGTCTCAGATGTTATTATTCTCACCAAAAGACAATAGTTGATTTTACATTTCTTTCTTTTTTTTTGCCTCAGAGCTTTGAATGAATTTTGTTGCTAGACTGTCAAAGCACTTCACTCTTGGCATGTGAATGTAATTATGCCATTCACAGGAAAGTCATGTAACGTAGATTACGCTTGGGTTTACAACTCCAAACTGCTTTACGAAAGCAAACAAAACAAACACAAACATATCTAATGTGTCTCAGAGCCTCCAGAAGCAAAATCTTCCAGGACAGGTGAGAACTGATGTGTATTATAGCAACAGGAAGCTCCAACCAGAGAGGTACCACTACTCCTCGGTAGCACTGGCTCAATACTGCCACTAACAAAAGCATTTGGGATATTTTTGTTTGTATCCTTGGGATCACATAGTCTAATATAAAACCAACAAACTACCACCAAAACAAATAAACAGAAACCTGAAGCAAAAAAAAAAAAAAAAAACCAACAAAACAAACAAAACCCCCCAAAACAAACAAACAACCCCAAAGCCAAACAAAAAACCTACCACAACCTCCCCAAGTTCAAAGACTAGGAGCTAGGAGGGTAAGACATGTATTTCAAGGAATATATGGAATCGTGCTATAACAATTATGATTAGTCTATCTGACCTTGCATTTGGATCCTGCCAAAATAATTCACCTAGAGAAAATCCATTATCCTTTTCAGAATTACAATGCCTACCTCCTAAAAAGGTGAAGCAAGCCTTCTTGAGCAGGAAGTCCTGTTGTTTCTGGTGACCCAGAGGATTTTGTCAGGGTTCCCTTGCAAACTTCCTTGGTATATCAATATTTCATGTCAAATGGGAAGAGAATCAACAAGTCACATAGTACCAGACAAAGGGTACAAATGGCAACAAAGAGACGGTCCCACTTTGCATTTCTACAAAGACAGCAAGTAGATGTGGAACCAACAGATCCCTTCATTTACTGCCCAGTCTTCCATCTCCAAGTGTGAGAACACAGTGGCCCCAAGCAGAACTTCTCAGAAGAGAGGGTGACCACCCAAGTGCTGGCTATCGGAAAGAATTTTATGAATACACACCTCTTAATTCACCTAAATCTTTATTGTTCTCTCCAGTCTTTTTATTATAAAGGAATTCACTTTTACTTCCAGTGACAGAAGCAAAGTGTATAAGTTTTCCAAATCAGGAAATTGAGAGGAAAAGGGAATAAGTAGACTAAGGTAGGTCTCCTCTTTTAAAGTATAATCCAGAGCCCATTAAAAACTTCCTTTAAATTGAATGGATTTTGCATCAGGCCTCTGGAACTTTTTCAAACTATTGGGCAGATAATTGCATCTCCAAACTATGCACATTTAAATTTTAGATTTTTTACTTGTGAAGTCCTTTCCCGCTGCTAAAGTATGAGAGGAATCTGTTGGGTAATCAGACGGGATAAAGGTCAAATGTTTTTCCCTTCCCTCAAAAATAAACCAAAGCAAAACAAATGATAAATACACCTTCAGCGGCTTTCTTCTTGTGCAGGGACAAAGGCTAAAAAGAAATTTTTATACTGGTCAGAGGACTCATAGATGTTGGGACTCCTCACTCTGATAGTTCATTCTTTGCCCACATCCTTTGAGCTTTTCTCTCAGTGCATTTTAAACCCCACCTTTCTCACAGCCAGGGTTCCATCTTGCTTTCATGTAGCATTTTTTTCAGAGTTATTACCTTTTTTTTTTCAACTATTCACATTACTATCAGCTCCAAAGCCAGTATCCATAGATAGGAATAGATAGGAAATCAGATAAAAAATGAAATTTTGGGGAGAAAAGGCCCTCAATGTTCAGGTTCTGCACCTACTCTGACTTTGCACCAGGGTCTGCACATGCAGACTTTTGCTTTCAGAATGAGCTCCTCAGTACAGCAAAGTGGTATTTTTATGAATGATGCTCAGTGATGCCTCCACTTTCCCCCAAAGAAATGCACCACTGCCAAAGCTGGGCTGCCAATACTCAAAGCTCACTGATGAGAACAGGGCAGAAGCAGCACAATGTCCTCCTCAATTCAAATGACAGGTACCTACTTTTACACTTTAAAAAAATCTAAAACAACAATTATCTTTTTAACCTTTCCTCCCCATCAGTAGTGTTTTTGGTGGAGTGTCTCTGAGGCAAATGGTTCTTTTATGCTGAACGTGAGCAGATAACTGAAAAAAACTTTTTTGGAACACATGAAAAGTAGTACACAACAACGCTGCAGCAGAAGTTTGCTTAAATAGTCAGAGTATCTGTGTATTATAAATCAGATCTTGCAATGAAAATGCTTCTCGATCTCTTCAAAGTCCTTCTCTATACAAAGATCCCCACAACAGTCATCTTACAGCCCTAAATCTCAATGCTACAGGAAAGTCTTCCCTCTCTACCTCCACTGGCAGCCCCTGGCACAAAAACCTGACCTCAGCTGTGCCAGGTTGTCAAAGCAGTGAGTACCAGAGGTCCAGGAGCAGAGGCTGCCCAGCGTGGTGTGACAGCTCCCACTTACTGGAGGCTGAGCCAGGCCCCTCCTGCAGCACAGCAGAGCAGGAGACTCTGGATTCCCCCTCCTGCAACCCCTGCCCTTGGAGGACTCCAGACCTTGCACAAGAGTTGCTCGTCAGTTCTTTGCCTCAAGATAGGCAATATCTACCAGATCCTGAAGAGTGATTTGTGGAAAAGAAAAACAGTGTGACACACAGATGTTAGAAGGTTACTGATCCTGTGGATAAGATTATTGTTAGAGAAACTCCTGGATTAGGTCTGCAGACACATCCTTACACAAAGGGTTTATTTCACATTTCTGTAGTTCAGCTGTTACTTTTTAATGGTGTTTGAGCTCCATGTATTATTATAAATTAATTTCTTAATATGCTCCTTTATAATTTCATTAGAACTTGTTGATATGAACACAAACAAAATTCTAACATGAAACTCAAGCAGATCTGTAATGTTTATGTTTACTGATTGGCACAAAAATCAAGTTTAAATACATATTGTTTAGCACACAACAACTTTGGCTTCACAAAGATGCCCCGCAGTTGAATTTTCACCCACTGACACTGACAGAGGTTTTTGTAACTTGCCTTTTAGTAAATCCATTGTTGTTCATTTGCTAAAATAGCCTGTACAAAGTTTTTGAAAAACTGACTTCCCAGAGGCAGTCAGTGCTGACTGACTTCCATCTACAATACATCCAAACAGAAAGAAACTAATACGCAATTAAGGTGTGATGACCAGATTTGATACCTCTTGTCTCAAGCCTCAAGATCTGGTTTTGAGGGACCAAACCACCACAATCACAAACAGTAAAAAATGTTGAATAATACTTCTGAAAAAACCCACCTCACTCTGTTTTTCATTCTGTTATTCCACACATCTCCCAAGATGAAAAAGCATGCAAAGGCCTACATTTGCACAAATATTCCTTTAATTTCTTACTAATTCCACTTGAAGAAGTGGCCATTATTGCTAGAGTTAATTCTGCAATTCTGATTATCTTCAATTTAAGACAAGGTAATTGTGCTTGAAGTAGTACTGCCATCACATAACTAATATACTTCAGGTTTCTTTTGTCATTTGTATGAGAAAAGGTACCAATTAATCTACAAATAGACCTCATTTTGTATTTTAAAGGTAGAAGTGCATGCAAGATTTATAGAGAAACATTTATCCTTACAGACAATATGAAGATTAATTCACACAGGACTAGTATTACAAGAATTTAACAAAAAGCCCTCACAAGTGAGCACAGCAGTATTCAACTCCAAAAAGAAGGGAAAAAAATCATACATAACTGATAGTTAAAAATAATTTCAGAAAACAGAGTCAAATAGAGAGTTCTTATTTCCCCACTCTTACAGCTTTAAGAAAGTATTGAGTGGAGTTTTAACTTGAAAAAAAAATATCTGGTGTTCTTGCCTTATCTGTAGGTCTCAGTCTCTATACCTTTTTATGAAACTGATTCCATTCAGAAAAGAAGCTAAATATCTTTTTCAAATAAATCAAGATGATGTGGTCTGCTAGGAATTCACCAACCCACAAAATAGAACTCATTTGAAAGACAAGGTCTGTACTCCATGAGTCATTAACACATTCAGCCATTCTGGATAGGATACAACAGGAAAAAAAACAAAACACATCAAAACCTTGTAAGAGCATTGTGCACACACATCATAACTGAGAGATGCAGAGGACTGAAAATGACAAACTTACTTTTTTTCTGAATCCACATGTTTTGGACTCACAATAGATTTAAACTGAATAAAGAGTCAGGCAACCTTAGTTGGATAACACTGCAGTCTTCTAATTTAAGTTTTATAACAATGTAGCACTCTCTTCTATTCAGAATTATTTTCTATTAAATATCCTCATCTCATACAAGCACTCCTGTGCACTCAAAAATTGATGATCCCACATTATCCATCCCCCAAGCTGCCCCCCACAATCAGTGAATCTGAATACCCCACACGTTTCACAGACTTAATTTCACAGACTTAGAATATGCTTTGTAAAACTGTAGGGAAAAGGAAGAATGCACCATTTTTTTCCTCAGTAGTTTCAAGCCATATAAAGTTGGATGAATAAGATTCAGCAGGATGTATAGATTTAAGGATTCTCTCAACATCTTAATGTACAGCAAGATATTTCAATATAGTCATATTTATACTTAAAATAGTCAGTGGAAAGGTTAAGGATGGGCACAAAAAGCTCATTTGTTGTGACACCTTCCCAAGATTATAGAGCCCTTCTTACAACTGCCTTCTCAAAGAAACTGATGCTCAGAAAAGCAGGGTGGGTTTTCTGGCACACATTGTCATTTTACAGCAATTTGAAGTATTGCTTTAGGATATTCCCCAGGGAAGAGGAAGAAGTGATGTAAAGGCATAAATTGCAACTGAAATTTCTGGCCCACTTTACAGCCCATTTTTTTTTTTAAATGCTATTTTATTATAAAGTAAAATAAGAACAATAAAAGTACCCAGCATTTCCAAAGAAAGCAGTGCCACTCCTTTGTCTTGGCCAATAGACAGGTGGTACCTACATTTTCAAAGGAAGTGCTGTATAAATAAGGATGGTTTACTTACTCTGGATAGCCTAGGCTTAGAACTGGTAAAAATCACTTTCCTAGTAGAGCAAAGACTTGCCATATAACAACAGACTACTCGCCAAGGAGTGTTTAATATCATATTCTCAACTGCTAAAAAGAGGGAAGATTTCTCTCTTCCACCTCCATGCCACCAGCAAAGGCACACGGAGCCAAGCCCCATCTCTCTCACATTCCAAGGAGTTTAAGTATTGAAACTTCAGAGACTGAAACCAAGCAATCACAATTCCACATCCACAATGGAAAAGCCACTAGGAAAACAGGGAAACATCACAGCAATGCTGCAGCAGTGGAGCAGAAGGGCTTTGCTTGGTTCATACCTGCACCACCAGCCAGACCATGGACAACAAACAACTGCAGCTCACTCTCCTTTGAGGCAGAAATGCTTTTAGCAGCTGCAACTCGATCCCTGCTGGCCAGCTTTGAGGTTTGGGGGAATGTGTTCCCAGGCAAGGTGTTTCTGCTTGCACTACAGCAGACCTGGTGAGCTACTGAGACTTCTTTATCAACTTGCCCTGTCTTCAAAACCCCTGGCAAGCTTGTAAGGCACAAAGCTCTTTGCTCCTCCAGCTGAGTCAGGGTACACAGACTGCTATCCTTTAAAAGGCACACCACTGGGTAACAACATCCCAGGAACAGGGTGGAGGGCAGGGAACAAGGCTGTTATCCAGTAGTTAGGCAGCTACATTACTGGTGAATTAATTGCATTATCTGTTTTTTACTCACATGTAGGACATTAAGCCATCAGGTGTCCCTGCATTATGCTTTTGGGTAAAAAGCTGTGGTCTGTTTGCCCAAAGGAAGATGGAAGATACATTCATCTCCTTGCACATCTTCTGTTTGAAAGATTGTGTTTTAAGAATCTAGCAGTCAAGTGATTAATAGCTGATCAACAAATATTAATGTTAGAATACCAAAAGTAATTAATATTTCCTAAATAAATTGAGAACCACAGAATTCAGAATTAACCAAAATTTTGATAACTGTTAGAAATGCAAGAAACAGCCTTGTTTAAAGATGAAGTATGTGATATGTCTACAATATACCTAAAAACAGCCAGTGACAACTGACCATGTTTGGTCCTTTCCCTTGATTAAAGTCATTCATTTAAAACACAGAGATGTGTGCAGTTTGAATCTCTGGGCCACTATGAGAACGCTGTATGTCCATTATGTTATTACAATATCATCATTATCTATAGATGTATAGCCTTTTGTGTTATTAATAAAATTTATAGTGTTGAAAAACAATTACCATCCACAATAATAGCTGAGACCAACATAAGGCACCAGCTGATGGCTGAGATTTTAAACACATCACCAGTAACTGCCTATCAAATAAATAAAAGATTGAACTTCATTACAGTCTAATACAGAAAGCTTTAACAATTCACTTTCATAGTTCACTTAATAAGAAAATGGAACAAATATTAGCACCCCTTCTTTGTGAAACATATATTTACCTAGGTGCTTTTTAACAGATCACGCCAACTACTTCTGATGGGAAGGAAGTGAAGCAACAAAACACCTCCTCAAATACTTTCTGTAGTGCATTTATACCTTCTGCACATTCCTAGGCACTAACTAATTAGTCACAACTCACTGATGCAGGCAATCACTCAAGCATGCACATGAAGACCAGAACAGGGCTGGAGCTTAGGAGCATCTGGTTCTCAATTATGGGGCTGCTCTGTGAGACCACAAGGCTCATCTGCCTGTTCCACACGTGGCAGCAGAGCTTATTTATAGTTGCTACTCAGGAAGCTCTAATTTGTATTAAAATATGTAATGACTGAATTACTCTTTAGTGCCTGTGCTTGAGAATAGCAAAGTGTTCCCACCAATCTCCATACTATATAAAGCTGTAGCTAATACCAAGGATTTGTTCAAAAGGCAACCTAAATTGGAATGAAACCTGGCCTTTCTAGGGCAGAGAACAGCTGTCACGGTTTTATCAGGCATATTTCACTAATACCACAAAGCAAAATTCTTGCTCATTCATACCAGCCTACAGGTGGCTGCTGAGTAGTAACAGGCCACACATCATCAGGCAGTGGTCAAAAGTAACACAGAAGCTCAGAGTCATGCTGGAAAACAAATCTGAAAAAGAAACCCACCTTCTTTCACTTTGTCCTTCCCTGTCACGCCCAAGTGACCTGGAGCAAAGTGCTAGTCAGGGTTCTGCTCGCTGGGAACTCTAAAGTACACTCAGATTCCTCCCTGCCTGCTCCCCTCCAGCTACCCCTTCTCTCCACCCTGCTGGGTGTCTCCAACACCTGGCACGCAATTGCTGGGTCACATAATTAGTTTGTAATCACCACCAGTTACAGTTTCACCTGTTCTGCCTACAAATCCCCGCCCTCCCACCTCCTCCAATTAGCAAGTTCTAACTTAATCCTTTCTAGTATGGAGCTGGGAAACATAATTTCTACATAGAAATTAACACTTTCCTGAAACAGTTTTCAGTTTGTTACAGCCAGGTTGTCTTTCCAAATGAAAGAACACAAATCCACAGGAATTCTCCAAGCCTGAGATGAAATGCTACACTCTCCTTAGCAGCCAAGTGACTCTGGCACTTGAGGCAGGGGTGCACCCTCTTCCACACATGCATCACAATGCCTAGGCCTTAATAATCCGATTGTGAGAGGTTATGTAAATTAAAATTAGATTACATGAAATGTCCTTGTTAACTGGTTTGTAATAGATCTGTACAACACAGCATCCCAAGGACATTCCATTTGCCCCAGTAAAATCCGTAAGTGATGTGATTGAATAAAGAAGGGATGATTCTGTTCATCGTTTAAACACTTGGGAGTTTTGCAAAGATGTTTCTTCTACCTAAATCCCTGTAAAGAAAGCATATGAGTCATAAACAAGTTCAGTGGGTGCAATAACAGCAATCAGAGTTATACAACACCCCCAAAAAAAAGCCTGGAGTACAGATTGAGCAAACAGGCTTGTTTTGCCTAAGAAGAATGACAGTGCATGTAAGTCATCAAGTGTGTGACAGCCTGGTGAAAAGAGATAGGAACAGTCTGTCTCAGAGTACACAGAGCAGAGGGCTTCAGATGCAGAAAATAAAGATTCATCTTCAGGAAAAAGCAAAGAAAAAAACCCTCCTACTTTTGCATGGAAAAAGTAGTGAAAGACAGGTAAAGAAACTAAGAAGTTTCATGGGTTGTTTAAAGGAGTCTTATGTTTAAAGGAGTTGCCCATTATGTTCATATATTTCCAGAATTCTGCTTTGAACAACGTGATCACAGCCAGAATAAAAGTATGTGGTGAAATCAAAACTTGAGGTGTTTCCCCACATTCTAGTCCAAGTTAAATAACTTCATCATTACTCACAGGAGTGTACATCCACTTCTTGTTGAAATAATCCAAAGGGCAAGTTCTGCACCTGAAAGCCAAGCAGGACTAGAAACCATCTACTGAGATCACCAAGCCTAAATTTCTTTTTCCTTCTGGTTTATTCTTTATGCTATCATCTTAAATACCATTCTCTAAACTTACTTCAGATATTTTAATTGGTAATTTCCAGAATTTTAAAGTATTTATTATCTCTGAATAATTCTTAATACTGTTCATGGATCTCCTAGCTAAATGATTCTTTACCCCATGATTACTGTTAGCTTGTCTTAAACACTAAAAATATGGATATTGAAAAAGTAGCAAGTCTGAATCCAAGAAAAGCATTGGCATACAATTCACCTATTATTTAAATGGCCCTAAGAGTTCCTTTTCATCTCAGTTTCTAAAATGCATAAAATTAAGACAAAAAAAACTTTTACTTTCATGCACAACTCCCTAAACCTATCTTTAATATCTGTGTTCCTCTTCTATTCCTTGCCAAATAACTTAGAGAAAACACGGACAGAGAAAACTGTATTAAAAAACTGAGGCTTTGCTGCTGAGCCTATTAACCTGTGATTTTAAGGATACTTCTTCAGTTTCCTATGGGTTGTAGGGAAAGCAGATTCTGATAGTGCAGAATCAATAACAGAGATGTTGGGAAGTTATTACCATTATATTTCAAGTACAAAGTGTGAGGAACATAACAACAGTGACATCTTTGTTTTACTGAGCTACATCTATCAGCTCTCAGGAAAATACGGGAAAACCTGATTGCAGCCTTGGATAGAAAATTCCTGAAACCTTTTCCCCCCATGGCTGGGAAGTGTTGACACTGACCTGGCGGGCCAGTCCTGAAATCCAGTAGCAGTTGTCCAAACAAACAGTGCATGCTCACTGGGGCTCCTGGGCACACAAAATGTTAATATTACACCCCTGATACAGATTTCTCATTTGTTCATCTACTTAACCAAGCTCATGATACTTGAGCTGAATCAGCTTTCAGCCATGCTGCAAACTTCCACCATGGTTTATAATTTTATGGGATAAAGTATCACAACATTACTTGCTGCATCAATAATATTAATACAAGATAGAATTTATTTTACTTCTAGAAGAGGACAAAAGCTCTGTGGATCACTACATCAATTTTGCTCCCCTGAACTACACAACAATTCCGTCAACACAGCCTTTGTTTTAGTTTCTGTGTTTTCTGTTTGTTTCCATGTACTTAGGGCCTGAAAAAAAGGAACAGGACACACAATGTTTACTTTTCTGGCTTGTGCAGCTGAACCTGAACAGACCCAGATGACACAAGCTTTCCTCTGTGCTGGCCAGTACTCAGGCCCCAGTTTGGTTAACCAAAGAGCCAGTTAGTGCACTGGAAATTCAGAATTAGTTCAAAAGCACCTTCTGAGGTATTGGATCAGGGATTTTAATTTAGAGAGAAGTGATCAATTGGACCAAGAACTGTATTTAACTGCATATGGATAAATGCAGAAATATTCCTAAAATCACAGCAAACATAATGGTTCCTTTGCTCACATGTAAGTTGTAGAAACCTCTAAAAGGTACATAATTGTCTTATGCATGTCATAGAATTGTTCACAGTGACTGTAGAGTCATTACAACCTTTTCATAATACTTTTATTTTATTCTAATAAATTTTCCATGTGGTCAAATTCTAAAATTTTCTGATGCACAAGAGTCTAACATCTTATAAACATATCTGTTGACAATTTTAAAACCAACATTCAATAAGAACCTTCTCCTGGAAAGAGTTAAATACACACATACGAATGAGGGTGGGATAAGGACATGAAGGACTAACCCTGCCAGATGCTGATTTCAGCAGGGACTTTGCCACTACAGTGCTGCTTTCAAGAGAAATTTAAGAGAAAAATTATTTTTAACATTTCAAGTCTAATTGCATAAAAGCCTTTGACATTTTCGTAATAAATTTCAGAATTAGGCCTTACTTGTACACTTAAAGACAGATAACAAGTTCTTCAATTGTGACATATAACTCTCATCTGATCAGAGGCAATAAAAAAGAGACAGAAAAGTTTTCAACTCTTTGATGTATGATTATTCCAGGCAGATAAATCCACGTCCTCCCTTCTCTGCCTTCACTCTGGGAGCTTCAAGTAGTCCTGCTCCTGCAACTCCTGTTTAGTTGTGTTTATGTTTAATCTGAGTCAAACTATGCCATTCTTTAGTGATGCAAACCAAAATTGCCATTTCTCTGTGCTTCTGGAAGATGTTACAAATGAGGAAGAAAGGGGGGATGGACGTGACCTTATCCAAAGAACCCTGCGGTTTTCCTCCTACCTTGGAAAAAGCTGGGTTTATGTTTTCTTAGGGTAGAGGAATGTTAGTTTAACATTATGCCAATCAAACTCTACAGGTTAAAAGGACATAGCTTGTTTGTCTTCAGTTCTGACATTAGCCAGTAAAAGGATTGAAAAGCAGCTATCTGGACTTTGGGAACAGTATTTGAGATAAAACCATTGCAATATTTGGATAATTAAAACACGTGCTCTACAATTATTTATAATCTGCCATTTATTTTGACAATATTGTTAAATTGCAAATGGATTAAATTACCCTAAAATTTAAAACTCAGAAATACATACCTTAACTCAGGAGGAGTTTAGTTTTAGCTCTTTCATTTTATAATTTGAAAATTCATTGGAGCTGGCATTGCTGACCACAAAATACAGTAGGAAAATTGTCAGTTATGCAAGAAAATCTGAATCTGATCTACAAAGGACCAGTATTTTGTCACTTGTTCTTATTATGGTATCCATTTTAGACAAATAGGGCATTGACAAATTACTATGTTTTAGAAATACTGGGGGCTAACTTCCATCCTCTCTCTGAATGAAAAGCATGTGCAGGGAGAAAGAAAAGAAATAAAATGCTTGTGTTGAATTTTCCATTTCTTCTGATAGTTACCCAGGAAGCTTTAGATTGGTTTTGTGGGTTTAATCTTTTTTTCTTCTCTCTCCTTTTTTATGAAATTCATAGGATTTATTAACTCCTTTTACAGAGTTCTATGCAAAGTCTCACCATGGTTTTAATCAAGATTTCACAATCAAACTGACTAGGGACTATTACAAGCTCCTCAGCCTAGTCATCAACTTTAGAAGACTCAGAGATATGTTAAAGATGAAACCATACCAGAGTATTTTGGCACAATTATCATATTTTATCGCACACTGTTGATGAAACCATTAGATCCCCATCGAAGACATTTACACTTTCAAGAGCCCAATATCAAGACAGGCTTTTTTTCAGGTGTCAAAAAGGATGGCACCTACCTACTGAGTTCTCTCAGTTTGTCCCAGCTTCCCAGCTGGAAGAAAACTAAAGAATTTTTAACCACAATTTAAAAATGGACTCTAACTTTGTTAACAGTAGTAATTGGAGAATTAACATATATCAGAGAATAATTTCATTATGCAAGACCCTATTATCAGTGCCATACATAGACAGCTTCAGGCCCTAAAAGGACATGAAGGGCATAGCAAGTGTTTTGACCTCCCAGCTCTGATGATTGCAAGACAGTGTAATTGAGGGCATCCTCTTGAATTTTTATAACATGTCACTTTTGACTCAAAAAATGCAGCAGTTATCCTGTCTGTTTTTAAAGGGAGCAAAATGCTCTTTTATCCTTTATCTTCAAGACTATATGCAGCTTCTGCAGTGACTACAGGCCAGCTTCAACAGTTTCCAACCTTATCTTGCAGGACTCCTGAGCCACTCCAGAGGCTGCCCTGCTCAGGTTTGCCGGGAGCAGCTGGGGTGTGGCTCTGGTGCTTTGGCTGGGTTGGTTGTAGTGCAGATTCCCCGGGGGCAGCAGCACATGCCAGCAGCTTCTCTGCTGGTGGCACCAGGCTGAACTGGCCTGCAAGGGCACTCCATGTCCCCCATGTGTGTTTACCTAATCTCAAAATCAAAATCAAGGACAAAATCTGACAGTTTTGTAGCTTCAGCCTTGGCAGGGGGTGGCTACCATATTTTAAATCCCCTGAAAACTCAGCTCACTAGGTCTTGTTGAAAGTGCCCACATAGAATTTTATGCATCAGCTGTTATGATATTAATAACCACAAGGATAAGGGATTTGAAGTCCAAAGGAAAAAGTCAGAGTTATTGACAAAAGCTAAAGCAAAATCACCCCTCTTCCTTTCAGATTTAGAGCCATTTGATAGGCATTAACTAGTAACTGCATGTGCCTTCCAGCTTTGTTGTAAAAGTGTTTTCTGATATTTGGAACAAGCAATAAAGGAAAATAGCAAACCTTTAAAAAATCAAGGAGAATAGTATCCATAGGATTCTTCAGGAAAATGGATTGTACAGAGCACACCTTAGAAAATCACGTAGGTGACAAAACCAGAGCCCATAATGGAGTGAGATGTATGGACTGATAAAGGAGGTGGAAGGCTGGGTCTCAGGCTTCAGGCCAGGGCAGCTTCTAGAAAAATAAAACAAATTTCTGTTGGGAAAAGACAAGAAATGAGTTAATAAAACAACAGAGAAATTAAACTTGTTCATTCTTTGTCCTCAACAAAGAAATTAAAGAGGAAGTCCCTGCTTTGAGTAGCACACAGCCATAACTTCACTTGTCCCTTAATTTGAACAATCCCCCACCAAAGCCTGTGTCAGGCCAGACAGTGGTCCAAGGCTTTAGGCCATGATCTGCTGTCCTTTGCCATGTTGGGAACAAGCCACTCCTTCCTCCCTAGCCTCTGATCAAGGCTGATCCTTACAAGAAGGCTGCCATGGCTCATCAGCTGTTCCATGTGCACTCTCCAACTCTCAAACAGTTTTGAGTGGGTCTCACAGCCCTTTTTTAACACCAGCATCTGCCCTCACCTTGCCTTTTATCAAAGCACATTTATCAATTCCTCTGCCTTGCACTCACTTGTTCATGATTCCTTAGCTACTGTGATGCTCAGTACCCTGGAATGGAAGTGTTATAGCTCTAAATTCATTGCACCGAACAGATGAAAGTTTCAGATCATGAAAACCTTTCCATCATTGGCACTACTTCATTAGCAAAGCCAAATAATCACTCTGTGTTAACCATAACAGTTTAAAAACTGTGGGCCAGGCACCTTCAGAGGAAAAGGAGTTCACTGACCTGACTAGTTCATTGAAGCATTTCCCCCTTCATTATGAGTATTAGCTTATTAGTGCCTGGGTTTAGTTGAAACCAGATGTTTCTGATTTTGTGAAGACAACCTCGCTGTGATGGCTGGGTTACCTCCAGCCCTAGGTGCATGTCCAGGTTGGGAGTCAATTAAGTTGCAGATCAGCTATAAAATGGTTCATAATCCCTGATCTACACTATTTGCTGAGCAGGAGATTACATCACTCGAGACACTGGAGTTCACAATGTCTTCTTAAATTACTATCACACCCCAATTCCCTCCCAGCTCAGGAGCTTTTCACTTTTCTCTCTAGCAGAACTATTCCCTGACAGAGGGACACACTTCTTACCTAGGAGAGCAGCTCTCAAGTCAGTTAAAGCAGCACAAACCTTCCATACCTCCTTGATAGTAACAGAACCTTCACATTTATGCTGTTGCAGCAGAGAAACAGAAATAGGCTAATGACACCTCAAAGCTAAGCAAATCAATCACAGAGTTCTCATTCCCAAATCCTGGACTTCATCACATCATGTGAGCCTCTCCTGCTCTGACTGGATGCTGTTGGACCTTTTGATGCTGCAGAACAAGAAACGATATAAATAAAATGTACATTTTTTTCCCCTCTTTGCTTCCCTCATGCTGACCAGAGAGGAAATGACAGACAGATGCCCCTGTGACCCACTGTTCTCCTGAGGTGACCGATCCAAGTGTAACATGTGGTCCCCTCATTTGGGCAGGAGCCAAAGCCTGCTCTGTTTAATTGGCCGAATGGTCCCCTACAGCTGCAACAGATTAGGGATAAATTCTCTTCAAATAAAGCTGTGCTTTTTCTCCCCACCCCCCCTCTAATTTGGGGGGTGTTGGAGAGAAATCATGCCTGGAGAAACATGTGCACATACACACACGACTGAAGTTAATAAAAGTGTCAGGTCGGCAAACAAAATACCATTTATTATTAAGCAGCAATAAAAGACCACGTTGATTTGTATAAAGAATCAGGCAATCGGGGTGCTCCAGAGAGAGGGAGGGTAGTGGTGTCTCATGAATCATTACAAAAGTTTCTCTGATCTTTAATACTGGACTCAGGGACTTTGGGAAGGGGGAAGGGTGTAAACATTTGCAATGCCAAGTCCTAAGCCCCCTCTTTCCAATTCTGCAGCAATTCACGTGTGAGGGGATGAAAGCAGCCTGGCCGGAGCAATCTGCTGCAAAGAGCAGCCTGAGCTGTAAGAGCCATCTTGGAGGGCACTGAGAGGCCAGGCCTGTCAGTGAGCTCTGTAATTATTTTAAAGAATAAAAAGAATATTTTAAAGACTGGAATTTTAAAGAGAAATACATCTTCAGAGCAGAAGCAGGATTTTCATTTACCTAGAAGATCCACTATCTAAGAAACTTCTGATGGAAGTGCTATATTTAGCAGCCATTCAGCTGGCAAAGAAGTGCTCTTTTATTCATTATGATATCAAGTTTTCACCAAAAAAGCTCATTTTCTGAGACTTTAATGTAGGG
Source organism: Cettia cetti (assembly GCA_013401135.1). Taxonomy (NCBI): domain Eukaryota; kingdom Metazoa; phylum Chordata; class Aves; order Passeriformes; family Sylviidae; genus Cettia; species Cettia cetti. Next base: position 26,075 of record VZUI01040386.1, read on the forward strand.
GCTTTTGTTCCTTCTCAGACAATTCTTGCTCTGTTTTTCTTTCATTGTTCAATCTTAATCTTGGGAGTGGAAATGAACTCATTAGGAGACCTATGCAGAACATACTTTGGGGGAAAGAGGTGCCAAGAGTTCTCTTCCAGCAGTTCTGGAGGCACAAGCAGATGCCAAATTGTTCCTGCTGCATAAGTTCCTCTGGATCTTCACAAAAAGCTTCTCAGCTTTTGGAGATCCATTCATTAAGTCCAACATAACATAAAGATTAGTGTTCCTACTTGAGCCTAAGGAAATGTTGCCTTCTTTTACCAACGGCCCATTAGGAAATGAAGTGCAACAGAAACTCAGAGTGGGACATGGCTATATATCAAATATTCATTCTGGTCATTTTGGAGAAAAAAATAAAGAATAAAATATGTTAGTTCTGCCACATGAGCTCTTACACTTAGTCGAGAAAAAAGTATTCTTTTTTTAGTGATTTGATAGCCCAGTGTCATCCACTTGATTATTATCATTACATTAAACATATCCATGTGCCACACAGTCAAAGCAGTTACACAGTTATAGGAAATGTTCCAACTCAATTTTTCTACATACCTTCCATGACAACTGTATGAATTAGAGCCCCTGAAGGCAGCAACAGTCATTTGTAAGAAATAATTCAACTGGAGCTGTTGCTGCGCCTTAAATGATCATTTACATTTTAAAAATAAATTTGTTTTAAAAATCTGCAGATAGATTTGTTCATTTAACTGAAAGGACAAATCTTAGTAAGAAGACTCTGAAGTTGAGAACAAATACCTTTATGTAGGTCAGCACTGTGTGCTCAGCTCCCAGTAAGATTTGAATTTACTCAGAGGCACAGACTTTGCTTGAAGAATTTTTCTACCCTCAAAAGATTAAACAGAATGAGAAAGCTCCTCTCACTTTGGGGTATTAAAGTGTTCAATTCTCAACATTCTAATTAATTATCTGATTTGTTTACTTCCCCAAAAATTTCTTCTGAGGAGGGAAGGACTCAAAAAACATTGAAAGATGAAATGAGTCATTGTGGAGATATTTTAGAATATTTGAAATATTTTGAAGGAAGCCTTCCACTTCTCTCTGTCCACATGAGAGATATTTTATATCCCTTCACTGCATACATTGACATTAACTGGTTTTGCATGTGTCCATCATAAAGACCAATATATATATATACTAATAAACATTTTGAACAGTAGTGGTGGGCTTGGCAGGGCTGGGTTTATGGTGAGACTCCATCTTAAAGGTCTTTTCCAACCTAAATGATTCTACGACTCTATGATTTACTTCAGAACAGTTTCCTCATCATGAGAATTCATAAGTATTTGCTGTGTATCCATCCCATAAAAAAACCCAAATGTAATTTCTTGTATTGCTAAATACAGCCTTTTCCTCAGGGAGCAAAATGGTTTTACAGCACTTTTCAAACAGGATGCCAAAGGGGTGGGAGTGGGCCGAGCCCAGCATGTGCTGACATTGTTCTCCAGTGCTACCATCCCACAAGCAGGTGGAGGGGAAAAGGCTCCTCTGTGCCAGCAACATCTGCCTGGACGGCTCGAGCCTGATGGCACACTGGGCAGAGCCCGTAGCCTTGGGATGCTGCTCTCTTGTGCTCAGCTAAACTCCAAGTGTTTTACACTGGGAACAAAGACCCTGGAAAATTCTCAGCTGGACACCTGTTTATTGAAGCTACCACCTTTCCCCACTGTTACTTCATTAAAACATTAATTATATTCATTCTATATTCCTGTCAGGATTTTTTCAGATACAGGACTGCGTTACCTAGAAAGCCATCAAAGGCAAAAGCAAAATTCACAAATGGTACAATGCAGAGAACACTTCAGGCTTTTTCCTTTCCTGCTCCTGGTTTAGAACTGTTCTCAAAATCCAGTTTAAAACATGAACAACTGAAAACCTGGCTTTGAGGCTGCTGTGACAAATCTGCTTCATACTGGTCTATAATCACAGTTTCCATAAAAGATTCTGCGATAACTCAATGTCTGTTTATGGTCTCCTTACACATAATAAATAGTTATTTCAAGTTTTTCTAATGTTGATATCCAGGTTAAATAACAAAAAAATAGTGTGGCTCTGTGCTATCCTTTGCCTTTTTTCCCCCCTCCTGTCCTGTAGCCCCAGCAACAAAATTCCCACTCTGCTGCTGTGTCATTGGTTGAATAAATTTGGCCAAACCAGAGGAGCACAGAAGTCTAGAACAGTAATGGGTTTTTCCACAAATAATTATTTTGGACACATATAATTCTTGACTCATTTTTTATTACAAATAAAATCAGTTTTATGCAAATGCAATATCATATTGAAAGCAAAATTTAGTCCAAATTTAAAACTTAGTCTCTGCAGTGCTGGATGTGAAGTTGGCTGTCTCAATAAATTGGTAAATGTGCCAGCACAATCATAACTGAGGATAACTAGTTCTTTGTAGAAAAGCACAGAAAAACTGAGCAAATCCAACAGACCAAATCCTACACCACAACTAATACAACTCCTTCATGCCTTCTCAAAGATCTAGGGAATTCTGGCCAGTTCTGCTGACTATGTGCCATAACACCCTTCAAGCAGGTTGCTGTACAAATATGGTTTCTTGTGGAAAACATGACAAAAATCTCTCTATAGAATCCATCACTTCCTGCAGAATTCACCAGTCTATAACTCTGTTATGCCCATGAAGTTTTGCAGTGAGCTCCAGATCAGTTGCAGCTCTTGACATTTATCTAACTTGAGTGCTAGAGAACATACATTTTGGGTTGATTCCTATCTGTTACCAGCTAAATGGATCAATGATGCTTTTTTTCTTTTGCAGTGAGAGAGGGTCTGCACTTGACATCTTCTTTTAAAGTTAGGAAGACAGTTTCATTCAAACTGCAATGCTCAGCAACCTCTAATATTCTAGCAGCACCCAGCTGCTCTTCTATTGTTAAAGCATGGTTCAAATCTCTATTATAAACCTTTTAAATTTTTTTCCCTTTTAATTAGTTTAAAATGCAGCTGTAAAAATTGCTTTGGGGTGAACCTTGGCATGCTGAGCTGACTGGTGGCCTCTCTTTCTCTTGTTTTCCCTCCCCCAGTCCACTTTAAAATTTGAATTTAGGTTTATTCTTCCTGGAAACAGTGGAAGGAAAGTGAGTAATAAAAATAACTTCTTCCAAAACTAATATGCAGACACCAAGCCATCAGACATCAGGTATGTGGCTTGAATATGTATTAAAAGAAACATACAAGACAACACATATTTTCAAGTGCCAGACACCAAAATCTTCACAGAATTAAACTGAGATGTAACAGGTAGTTCAGTGTTAAAGGTCCTGCATCTGAAAAAGAGCCTCTCTCACTGAGCCAGGATTCTCCTCCAGGAAGCCAATTCAGCACTCCTTGAAAGCACTCTGAGGACTGAGGAGGTAGTCAGGACTGAAAGTACTGTCTTACTGCCCTTCAATACACTGTTTTTATCATCAGCAGGTCCATACAACTGTCAATACTGTACATGGAATACTTTAACAGGTCAGAACACACCACTGCATGACTGTCAGTGCCTCTGCTTCTTCAACTGGGAGTTCACTCTCCACAGTAATGCAAAACAGGGCTATTAGGAGGCAGACAGTTAATTATCATGAAAAAAGGTAATAATATGTGCTGTCTCTGTGAGGCATTCTCAGTGACTACCACACCGATAGAATCAGCAATCTACACGAGGTACAGAGTTAGCCCTAGCTTGTGCTGGAAGTAATTAGCTATCAAATTGATCTCCAACTATTAGAGCCCATGGATAGGATGCCTTCTGTCAAGTGTACAACTAGCTATTCCAGCAGCCTTCCATTATGCCTGAAGCACTAGGATGAACTGCAGAGGACCCTCAACTTTCACCCAGAACTTCCATGCTTTTGTAGACTTAATTAAGATTGTGCTTAGCTAGTAGAGAAATGCAAACTTTTGTTCTTGAATCCACGCCCATATCTGCTAGCAGCTATTAGGATTATAAGTATCAAATAACAAAATGCTAAATGGTGATATTTAAAGTCTTAGAAGATTAGTAGGAAAAAAAAAAGTTTCTGGAAGAAAATTCCAGAAGTTGTACTTGGAAATGTTAGAAACCTCCAGAAATGTTCTGAAATCTCAGCACAAGTAGCTGTTTTCACCTGATACACACACACATTACATACCTCAGGAAAAGAAGCTATTTGTGAAGCTTCCTTAGGTCCCAGTGACATGGTGCTCCTCACTCTGACAGCAGCAGCACAGCTTAACCAGGGTGATACAGGTAACAATTGGAAACCAACAAATTCAATCATAATCAGCATGTGTTTTGTCACAGGCAGATCTCTTGGTCTCACCTATCATATATCTCTGTTCACTGACAAAAATGATTTGGCCTTCTACAAACTGTTACTATGTTCTGCCTTGAACAATATCTGGCAGGCTCACAAGTCAATTAAAAGAACATGCTTCAATTTACATTTTAAATACAATAAAGAAAACCAGAAGCATTCCTAGTAATATTCACTTGACACTTTCACGTAAATAAATAGATAAATAATCAAATTCATATAATTCCTGTTTATCAGAATTAGTAATTCTCTTCCATCTTTGTATGGTAGCGCCTTCATAACACATCATATCTTTCAGCATTATTTACTTCTAATCTTCAAATTTATATTTTTAGAATGTATTTTCTGCCTCAGAAAACTCTCTTGTAACTTGTTTTTTATATGATGGAAATATTAGTATTTTTCTGATAGCAGTTAAATGCTAAATCATAGTCAAAGCTAATGTTAATAACAGTTCTACACGAAGTACCTTGTTAATTGTTTTTCAGATGGTTTTGTGCTCTTTATTATACCTTCCATCAAGGGCCCACAGAATTATAACATTGTGGTGCTTTCGCTATGAAATTCTTATCCCAGAATTTTTATGGTCTGAAAGGACAGAAACAAATTCCCAGTCCTTTTCATTCCAGGGAGCCAATCTAGGACAAAGCCAGGGCTTTCATCTTCTATGTAAAATATATAAACTATGGGATCCAGGAAATAGGGTTCTTTATGTTCTGTGCAAGGGAAAAAGACTCCAGGGAAGCACCAGAGCTGCATGCACTGCATACCAAAGACAGTTCCAAGGGCATCTCTGCTTTTCTCTTTGCACTAGAATGTATGAACAGTGCACCCTATTGCTAAGCCCCAGGATGCAAGTTACAGTGAAAGAAAGGGAGAAACTATTACTTCAGCCTTGGCCTAAATATATATGCATGTATACTTAGTCATAAAGTAATAATGTGAAAGCTTATAAATGAGTACAGTTGATTTATTTAAATCTTAGCAGCCTTTGAGCCAGAGCTTTGCAGAACAGGTATTCCTGAGGACAGTGGTACAGCACAGCAAGGAACACAACAAGCTGAAGCTGCTAATTAAGTTCACTTTAACTTTCCATTAGGAAGCTTGGATCATTACTCACATTCTAAAGGCTCGCTACTATTTGGGTTAAATGAAGTGTTCCTTACCGCTGTAATCACGATGTACAACACAGTTTTGGCCGTGGCCATTTCCTGTCAGGAATCCATCCATGGCTCCAGTTGGAACCCATGTGCGTGTGAGGATTGATTTCTTGACGTTTTGTCAGTGCCACTTCTCCCTGCATGACTGCAGATCTGATTAGAGGCAGAAATGAGCCTGGGTGGAAGGCACGTGTTCCATTTCCTGCCCCTGGCAGCAACCTGCTCCATGGGGTTCCACCACAGCTCGTGTGCAGCAAGACCCTCCTCTGCCTTGCCCTCACCCCGAGTGGGGAAAGGGGAACATAAACGTGTTAGAAAACAGAGAGAGAGAGAGAGAGAGAGAGAGAGAGAGAGATTCAAGTAAACAGCGTAGGAAATTTAATAGAGACTAAGAATAAATCTCCATCCCTAATCCCTTTTCACCTTTTTTTAGATCATATTGGATTACATTAGTGTGATTTCACTTTTTGGTGCAGAACAGCATAAAATAAAATTTAAATGGCACCAGAGAAGAGAGGAGGGAGACAATGGTCTCCCATGCTAGAATTTTGGCAATATTGTGAATAGAAAGCAATGTTTTCTCAGCTTTTGGTTATTGGGCATTTCAAGTGATGCCGTCTCAATTTCACTTGCTGAGTGGCTGTAGAACAGACTGCAGAAAACTGGAATGAGCCTCCAATCAACTGCCCCAATGACAGCAATCACAAAAGTGGGAAAGCTACTTCCAAGCTAGTTCTCATTAATTGTTCCCACACCATCTTTGCTGCTTAACACAAGCTGCTGCAGCCAGCAGCTTATTCCATTAGGTTCTAAGATTACAAATTAACCCTGAAAAAAGAAAGACACTGAGAACAGTAAAAGATGGAAGAGGGAAAGAGAAGAGAACAGGGGCTGAGAGTTGAGGAGGCTCCTGAATTATCTGGATTCACCATCCTGAATTATCTGGATTCACCATTCAGCTCTATATTCTTCCAAGTAAGTATCCACAGTCTTTGTTGTGAAGAAAGTGAAAAGGGAGAGGATGGCACACAGACGTCACCTCATTGGTGTTTTTCAGAACTATTTTTAATTAAAATTTTGAAAAGCAGAGATTTTGTTATTATCACACATTTGTACGTTTAAAATCTGCTTTTAATTGAGACAGATTATTTAATCAGCGACAGTTAAAAGTATTTTATAAATGCAGACATTTCACAGAAGTCTGAGAACTTGTGGGATTTTTGATGTCATGAGGACAGAGCACATGACCCTAAAATGTTCTCCCAGTCCAAAGATGTAACTTGTTCAAAGCCAGTCTGCAAGTTTCTGAAAAAGAGACCTGCTGGGCTGGTTTCTGGTCCATTAGACACATCTTTCATGGGATCTAGGCTTTGTTACTGGAGATATACTGTTCTGGAGAGCATTCACTGGCAGCTGTCTGAGACTGAGCAAAGGACAGCATCTGGAGCTATAAAGATCTACTTCAAATCTTGGAAGGAGACTTAGGGTTTACTACCTACAGATTTATTTGGCCTTTGGACATTATTGGAGCATTCTCTGCCTGCACCAAATATATCAACTGTATCTGAGATCAAGGCTAGATAGCTTTGTTCAATAAGAGAATGAACAACAATGCCACACTAGCAGTAACCACAACAAAAAGGTATCAAATCGCATAATCTGCTTGCAAGTACTATGATCCTGGAAATCAGCTCACGAACCAAATTACAAAATCATAAATGAATACCCACTAGCACACAGAGTTAAGAGAGAATATTGGTTTGAATTTATCCCCAAGAAGCAATTCCATCTCAATCTCCCATTATAGTTTTCCTCAGATGTGGAAAATTGGGTAGGGTCCACAAGAGCCAAATGCAAAGCTGAGAATACCAACTCTCCCACCTAAATACGAAAATATTTTTACTTAAAGTCAAGTCTGGACTGAATGCAAAAGGTGGAAGCTTACATACTTCATTTCCAATGCAATGAGGCTTATAAATCCATCTTTAGCATGGCAAAAAAAGAGGGGGGAAAAAGGAGGAAAAAATATTGTTCATTAAGCTAAGGTCAGAGAAATAGAGCATTAATAAAGAAAAAGTAAAGCATTTTTGAGCTGCACACTGAACAAAAGAAGATGACAAGGCTGTTACATTACATTACATCACAACTCAATGACTTGAGTGCATTGACTTCAATGGTTCAATTTCATTCATTTCCTAGAGGAGAGCTGCTCTGTTTGGTGGACAGTCACTGTAACTGGCAACATCAGGATTCCTGAGTGGATGGAAAGTCAACACTTCATCTCAGAGATGGTCCTTTTCATGAAATTTGAAGGACACAGATAGGGTATTTCAAATAAACTTTTACTTAAATTAATTCTACAGATGTAATCAATATGTGTAGCCTCTGATACTTTTCACGAATATTAAATCACTTTGATAAAAAGACTGTTTATCTAAAACGATATATGAAAATTAAGAGAACCACTGATGTGTTATGGGAAGAAGATTACATGTCCATAATGTGGAAGCAATGGTTGTGCTGAAATAAAATAATTCTAATTGGCTTAAAGACTTTCAGAATGAATGGCAAATTGATAATAAGCAATTTCACTTTGATAGCATTACAATGCCAGGGATTCTTCCAAATCAATTCCTATTTCCTCCACAAAGGAGGTTGGCAAATAGCAATTGCAGAAAACACATCTTTATTGTCAGAAGAGAACAGCTTTTGTCTCTGAAATTGGATCAGCTCACCTCCTTCAACTGCTCTTTTCCACAGAACTCTGAAGCAGTGCAAGGGTTAGACAGCTCCACAGTGGGATGAGACAGCAGGGACTGAGGGGCTGGGCACACAAAGTGCCCAAAATGTTATCTGGAATCCTGGTGTGTTTAAGGACAATGCTGACAGAACTGGGCATTTTAGACAGGCCTGGAAAATAAACCAAAATTAAACCAACTTTGATCTGTGGAGGTCAAAAGCTTAAGAGACAGTGTTACCCTTCAGCACGACTCCTAAAGAAGTAAGACTGTACAATATCAGTCTCAGTCTGTCAGGCCCCCTTATTCCCTTCCACACTATATTTGTTAAGGCTGAAGTTTTCCAGGAGTGAATCCTTTAAAAGCTCTGAGGCAGCCCTTCATGCACTAACACAAACCATGTGATTCCACCAGCTCTGTCCGTGGGTGCTGGCAGCAATAGAGCATTTGTGACTTAAGAAGCTGTGACATGTCAGAGAGGAGGCAACACCACAAGGTCATGTAAGAAGGCAAGATTAGCAGCTACACAAGAGGAAAAGTAAATAGCAAAAGGCATCAAGAAGGAGAGAATAACCAATTGTAAACACCATGGAGGAAAAAGCATGGCCAGAACGTTTCTGGTGACTACATGGGCACATGAATATTCTGAAGATTGTATCCAGAGTCCTCCTACATTTGCTAAAAATCTACAACAGCTATTTTTCCCATATCCCTCCCTGCACTTGCAAGAAATCAAAATGTTTACAATTATGAACTTTCCAGTCTTCCAAATCCCCAGATGTTTGCATGATCCAAGATCATGGCAAGTTCAATGTACAAAATAGGAAATGGAGAGATGTCATTGTTTCGTTACCCCTTAAATATAAAGAAACTCAGTGAGTTTCTCAGTGCACAAAGTGACTGCACCAGCTGCTGCCTTGAAAGGGGGCTGGCCTTCCAGAAGGAGAAAACACTGATTGCACATAATGCACGGGGATTTTGACTAAAAGAGAGAATGCCAACAAAGCTTTTGGAACATACCGTGATATGGCTGTTAATGTGAACCTCCCATGTCCAGCCTTGGCACTGAATGTTTCACGGCACTGTAGGAGCTATCTATCCCACCCAGACAATTAGGGGTTTCTTCTCATCACCAGTTATACAGCTTGATTGAAGCTCTCCCCAGATACTCCTTACACACAGTTCTCTGTCTACAGCACTTACAAAAGGACTAATTGCACCTCTAATCCACTGAAGTCTTGCTTCTTAAAATTTTCCATCAAAGTGGTGGCAAGGAAGTTTCCATTAACTTGGACTTCATGAATGACCCAGACAAGCCTCCAGGGTCACTGTGCTGTGCCATTTGCAGGCAGTTCTAGTCCAGCCAACCTGCTCAGGGTTGCACTGCACTTTCAGCAGCTTAGCTGCAGCATAAACACCTCACCCCCACTGGGCACCCTTTAATAAAGGAAAGACACTTGCTTTGAACAACACAATAAATATTATTCTGGATGTCAAAGACGAGGAGAACTTCCTGAATCCTATCAGAGTGAGGTACGTGGTCTGCTAAGGGGAATCACTGCTCTCCAAATATATGTGTTGCTGAATCATCACCTGATACAAACTTTAAATATTGCCCCAGCATTACAGGTGATTGGGGAGACAGAGTGGCTACTCAGACAACTGCTCCAGCTCTCTGCTGTCAGCTCCCTGCTGTCAGCTCCCTGCTCAGCTCCTGAGTTTGCTGCTCTTGGGGCACCTCTGCCAACACTGCTTAGGCTGAGCTCTTCTGCTATGAGCTTAACTAGGAACATCATCTAAAAAACTCAGATGAAATAACCCACTTTTTATTAATTTAAAATTAAAATGAGGTCTAGGAAGGGCAGTGTGATAGAATAGGAGGCATGGATATGTAGTGATGGATACTGTGCACTCCCATTTGACAGCAATACAGGGAAAGTATCTTGCTTGTGAGTTTGGGGGGGTGGGGTAAGAAGCTATGAGTTCCAGTTGCCTTGAAGTGAGAAAATAAACGTCATAGATTATGGACCTTAAACAACTTAAATAACAGCACTACATAGGGCAGAATGTTTTGTCTTAGTAATATAAGTATTTTTCTGGCTGTAAAAAAAACCCAAAATCTGGCAGATTCTGGCCAGCTCTGTTCATGACTTTCATTCCTTCCATATAAATTTTAAGCTAAGCAAAATATTAAAGTTGTGTTTCACTGCTGAAATGAATGACATTCATTAAATTTACTTCACCATGCTTTCCCACTGTTGGGTTTGGCAAGAGCACAGAGGCAGACCGGAGATTCCTACAAGACTTATGTGCAGAATGCAGATTTGTTGAACTGAGAAAAGAATGAGGTTCCCAAAGTACAGCACCTCAGAGGCAGTGAGATAACTGCAGTTCTGTCCCAGCTACACCTCTGACCTGCTGCACACCTCTGAGCTGGGTAGCTTTACACTATCCTGTTTTCTGTCTTGTCAGTTTATATTGTCCTGCTTTGGGCCACCAATTACTGCATTCTGTGATGAAATAACCACAGACAAGGTCTGTTGGTGCTACTGGAATAGCTACAATAGGTAAAAATTACTTTGCAGGTTACAGGTAAGCACAAATCGTACAGAAAAGAGTAGATAAATGATGCCCAAATAGAAATGCTCTTAGAAGTCTGTCTGGTCAGTATATCTGAAAATAGAGTACAGATACTGAGTTTCACAGAATTCCATTAATTCTATGTAAATCTAGAAAGAGTGTTACTGGGATATAATGCCACCAGAAGCACAAAGTATCCTCAGTGAAGTAAGTAGCATTAAAGTGGATCAAAATGGCACTATTTGCTAGCTACCATTAAAAGGTGGTAATATTTTTATCAGCATATAATCCTAGTCCATAATGGTGTAGACATAATATGATAAGATGAGGCTTTGAAATCAGATTTACACCAAAAAAAAGCATATGCTGTTGAGAGTGAAACACAACATTTCTTCTTTCCCTCTGCAGAAAGCAGTTTAGGAAATTCTACAACAGAGTCTAGTGAGAGCCCATGGTAAATGCAACAGTGGCATGGTTTTAACGTACCCATTTTTGGTCCCTGCAATCACTTCCCAAATCTTGATTTCCAGGTCATCCTCTCTACTAAAACCTGACGTGGCCCATGAATAGGGAACAGTTCCTTCCACAGTATGGGTGTGCTAAAGTGCTGGACAGGCTGAGTGATAACTTAAGCAGAAAAAAGAATTCTAAGGGTGAAACAAGATGAAGGAGAACACCTGGGATATTATATTGAAAGGCTTGTGGAAGAGGGGAAGATAAAGAAGTGTTATGTGACAAATTTGAAAGCTAGCAATACAGAGAGACCTGTTAGTCTCTTAGTGATCAAGAAATTAATGTGCAGTATTCATACAGGAGCTGAAAACAACGTCAGACAAAAAGAGAAAAAAGCAGAGTTCACACTGCTGCCAATTACCACTGTTTCTTCCCAGGGTCTGTAAATTAGTTGTGCTTAGAAAGTTAAAGATAAATGGTATTGATTTAAGCACATTACTAATAGTACCTTCACTGTTGCAATTGGATTTCACCCAAATTTCTGCTGCACCTAAATTATTCTGTCATTCTAGCTGCTCCTGTAAAAATGCAAATTTGTCTTCTGAAAGTAGGATATATTGTGCCAAATTTCCCCACAGCATTTATGACCAAAAATATTTTATTAAAAATGTCTGTATATTTTCAAGTAGTATTTCAACTGGCTGTCAAATTAATAGTGAAAAAAACCCCCATAATTCAGAGCTGTAAGGTAATAAGGAGTTCTATTATGGCATGGACAGTTGGAAACCACCAGCAGATAAGAACACAAATTTGGACAAAAATATAGTTCTTTCAAAGGTCTGTTTTCTACCACAGAAACGTGAAATATGTCTTATTTAAACAAAGAAACCGAATGCCTTACCTGGGCAGGGGTAGGAATTTCCCTGAGCAGTTATTTCAATTATCCATCTGATTAATCAGAGCAGTGCTGCTCTGCTGGAGCAGCAGCAGCACAGACAGACACAGCACAGACCCATTCCCCTGTGCTGGGGTAAAGGCAGAGCATTCACTCCTCTGAATGCACCTGCTCTGTGGGGTACTGGCAGAATTCTGAGTGTTCAATAGAAGGATCAAATAAAGCAGCTACCAAAATCCATTGAACCTTTAGGACAGGATGAGGCTGAAACTGCCATAACAGTTCAAGAGGATTCAAAATCCACATTTAAAATTGACAGTAACAGAGCACAGATGGAAAAGCACTTCTCCCACAAACTGCATGCGGTTAAACAAAGAGCTGATATATCAAGACCATGTGGAATAAGCAGTGACTAACTACCCTGCTTATCTTACTTCAACAAGCCTCGCTGCCTAGAGGTTTGGGTTCTCTTAATCAGAGATCAGAGCGGTTGTGGCTGCCTCATCACTTCAGTGTTTATATCACCTCAGCAGCTTTAAGCAGCTTTAAACATATTCTGGCCACCTACAACTGCTTGAGTTGCCTCCAGCTTCAGGTGCTCAGGTCTTCTGCTTCCTGCAGATCACTGCAGTCCTGGAGACTGCAGGAACTTAGCGGGACCTGGAGAAGGCATTGGAAAAGCAAAGGATCCAGTATCAAAGTGGGATCAGTGGCCACAAGGATCCTACAGTGAGGCCTGACAGGTGAGCAGGGCAGAGCCAAGCTGATGGGTGACAAGTAAAGCAAAGACTCTGTGACATGTGGCACTGAGCCACTGAGGCCAGTGATGGAGCTGTAAGGAATTCCCTGGAAAGCTGTCCCAACAGGTGCCTACACTGAACACAGGCTGGCTGGGCTGCAGGCAAGCCAACCCCTGGCAAAGTGGCACTGAGGGCAGTACTGTGTGCTGGAGCTGGAAAAGGAGACCAGCATGGGACAAAGCAAGGAAATTACAGGACCTGAACGGATGGAGTCAGAGAGTAATCATAGTTCTGGGGGAGTGATGCTCTAGTGACCAATAAGAACAGGTACAGAGAACAGCATTAAATAACTGTTCATCAGGAATAGTTTGCCGTTGCTTACATCACAGAGAAAGAAGGAGGAAGGGAAACTTAAGGGAAACTCATAAACATCACTTTCATATTCCTCTGAAAAAGTATTGTAAAGAGGAAAAGTTAAATACCATTTGCCAGAGCCTCAATCACATTAGTGGATCAACAGAGTTTTGGGGTAAGCCTTTCAAATCTAGTTTTATTTGTCTCTAAAGGATCCATAAAACAACTTTTTAAGTTAGGTCTGCTGGCTTTGGCTAACTATACAGAGCAAGGAATTGATCGCATTCCTACTGAAATGCCCCTAATAACTCCTTAGAATGAGCTGTGGCATCTTTCCACTAATTGTGGAAAAAATTAATGGGCACTTTGAGCATGTGTCATTAATCTGTCTGCCAATTTTGAGACATTTCAGTTGTGAAAAACTACAAGGCAATATTAACTCTAGAGCACACATTCTGCACCAGTAAAAACAAAATGCACATGGCGAACTGGAAAAATAAAAAGGAATTTTTGCCATGAGACTCTATTATCATTGTAGATAAAAAAAATCCTGTGTCAGTTCCCCAAAGAGCAGGGGTTTAACTGGAGTTCAGTTTCCTTGCACAAGTTCTCAGAAAAGTGATAGGAGTCATCAGGCATTGTATTCCAAGGTCCATAGGTCTCCAAGGGGGAGATATCACCCAAGTGAATTTGGGTTGTAGTGATATATTTCATTCATTTCAATCACCAAAAAAGAGGAAGAGTTGCAATTTTGTTTTTCTGCTGAGTCACCCCATGGCAAAGATATTCTACTCAACCTCATTTAATTTTTTTTCCTAAAGAGGCAAGGTTCAGAACATCAAACTAAAGTAAAGCACGAGACCTTGAAAATTTCAAATCCCAGATGGAAACGCAGCTCATCTGTGACTAGGCTTTTCTGAAAAAACTCCGACACACCCTTATTCTTCATTTTCCCTACCCAGTTCTTGGCTCCCCATACTCTCATTATAAGGAGAAAAATTGGTATTTCAAAAATGTTGGCAGTTACCTGGAACAAAACAAAGACATTTCCTGTTTTTCACAGATGCTATAAAGTCCTTTTCTCCACATAGCTTATGGCTGGTACATCCAGTATAGGTGTGACAGAGCAGGTTCAGCTTCCTGATCTCAGACACTTGCCCACATTCCAGATCCATTTTCTTTATTGCCAGGATAACAACAATTGTGTTGAGACTACCAACTTCCAAAATTTCCTATTGGAATTCTTCCACAAACAAATGTGGAGAAACCTTGAAGCTAGATATGCAATCTGTGGAAAATTAATAACTGAAAAATTGAGCACTGGGTGGCAAAAATTTTATCAAAACTTAGGTGTTCTCAACACAAGTCCAATTTTATCAGATCAACCGTGGATAATTAAAAAATGCTATTGGCAAATTTATGTGAGGCTTTCTCCATTACATTACTCTCACCCATCTCTAAGTTCTGCTAGAGCTGAATCAGGTCCAGAATCAGCATAAGAATAGCTGGGATTGACATGGAGGTTAGTTAAAAAGAAATTAAAGAGGAAAAGAAAAGCAGGAAATCTTACTGCTCTATTTATAACCCCTCCACAGGTTCCATGCCAGCTTCAACTGGGCCTCTAGGAAAAACAGTTATTTTTCAGTCTGGGAAAATACCTTTCCATAGGGAAGAATATCCCCATACAGTCTTCTTGCAGAATTTATGGGGGAAAAAAAAAAAAAATCCAAAAGAAGAGCAAATAAAATAAACCCCCCAAAACTGGAGGAGAGGAGACGAGTGGAGCTGAAAGGGGGACTGTACTGCTGCGTGATGGATGTTTAGGTAGCATATTTCTTCCTGTCCTTTCCTGAGTGCAGTTCCATAATGGGTGTTAACAGGCCAGCTTTAAACACTAAGGAGTGCATTTGCAGTGTAATGTGCAGAGATCTGCCCGGACAATTTCCCATTAACACTAATGTGCACTGCATGGTTAAATCCCTAAACACCACGCCGAAAATTTACTTTCAAAAGTCTCCATTACATTTGGGTGTTGAATTCTTTTGAAACAGTCATTAGTCTGTTAAACACTGATTGCTCTCACATTAGGCAGATAAAACTTTTCATTTCAGTTTAGACAGTTAATCAGAAGATATATTTTTGCAAGAAGTTCACATACTAAATGAAAATTTTAAAATTACTCTTTAGAGATGACATTGATTAACATCTTCAGAATGCCTCATCTAAAGATCTACTGATAAATACTAGAAGCTTCAGATATATCTGTGATATACCTACAAATTTTGTTCACAAAGGGCAGCGCTCACTTGTCTACAAGCACAGTAGGGACAACATCACACATTTTTTTCACATTTTTTTCTATCATTAGGATAAAGGCAAAATGAATGTGTGCATATTTCTCTTGGTCTTGTTTTTTTCCTTCTTTTAGACAGGCATGTAAAGCACAAGAATAAAGGAGTCTCACACTCAAGACGTGAATGCGTATAAAGCCAGGTAGAAAAAGGAGGGAAAATGGGAAGCAACAGGTAAGATGATGATTTGAGTTTTGAGTGACAACAGTGCAAGTGTTAAAACGTAAAGTATGAAAAGAAGTTGGTCCCCACCTTTCCTACTGCCCAATATAAGCATGAGTCTGGTTTACAAATCATGAGATGTTAAATGTCTATGCATGAAAGGGACGATCTAATTTTATTGTGAAAAGGCACATGCCATTGGCCCAGGCTTTCTGCTAATTCCATTTGTTAAGGAAAGCAAAGAAGAGTTATCTGAGTATCTGCTTGGGGAGGGGAGATGAGTGATAGAAATACATATTTTACACAGGAAACTGATATGAAATGCCACATACAATCAGCAGGTGAGTTTGAATTTATAGATATATATTCTGGCTGGGATTTATGAGTGGACATGAACACATGAAGCCCACTACATTTTCTTGTTCTTTTCAGTGGCTTTCAGAAGTGGAAGCTTGCCACTACACACAAATATTTAATTCTTCAAAAAGCCCAGTTCCTTCTTACGAGACAATAAAGTATTTCCCCTTGTAACAGCAGGTAAGCACTGAAAGCATCCGTAAAAATCTAACCCCAGTGTGCTAAAGAAACTGAATAATCTTTAAACTACACACAATACCACTTCATCCCTGGTACCAGGGATTGTAAAATGTCTGATTCGTCCTTACAATAGTGCTAACACCTCCACAGCACATAAAAGAGAACTTTTAATTTACAAAAGACATCTCTGGTTGTCCTGATTTTTGCCTTTAATTAGACTGTAAGACCTAGTTCCATTTGGCTGTTAACCAACACATGAGGTATAGGCTTAGTGTACAAGGTAGATTTGTGAGGCTTTTTTAAAAGCAATACTGTAATATTTTGAATAGATTTTTAATACACGCTATCTCATGGATTATTTAACTCTCTAATGAGGTAGAAAGAAATATTAAAGACAATATTTTAAATGTCAGGTAAATGACTCAGTTTAAGGCAAAAAAAGAGGACTTTTCTGTTGATTTTCTTGCAATGGTTCCAACAACTGCCTAGATTTTGGGAATGATTTTGTGATGCTTAGATTTTATATTGGTGCAATAATTGTGCGCAGTAGGGTACTGTACCTAGCCATGAAATTCATTTAAAAATGAAATAAGAGACATGATGAAAAATACAGAAAAGTCAGCTGCCCCAAAGGAATTATAAGTAATTTTGAATATACAAGTGTTTCTGTGGCAACATGAACTTTAACAAGTCAAAATTTGCAGTGCTGGTAAGATGTGCCCCAATGACAGGTAAATGTATGTGTCTGAATAAGGAGACCAGGGGAGCTTACAGTCACAGAGCTGTCAGAGGAAATCAGAGGAAGTCAGAAATACATGTCTGAGCACTTAATAAAAATCACCATCCAGCTCACAATATGTGACACAACCCCTAAAATAAGGGGAAATCTGCATTGAGACATGTAAGGAACTTAGCATGTCATTTGACATGTGCACTTGCCTCGACTGGCATCCAGTTGAACAGGAAAAGGAAGAGGGGCAGTCCAACAGGTACTTCTTTGGTTTCAGCACATCTTGAAAAGGAAACAAGTTGGTTGTTCCCTCCCTATAATTCTCTTACCAAAGAGAAGCTTCAAGAAAGCTCAGCATGCATCCCCTTGTAATGAACCCAACGAAACACAGGAGCCAGCCAAACTTCTGGTGAACCTCTACACCACAGGAGAAATAGAAACAACATCTCCGTCAAAGGCTACCTGAGTACAAATTCAGCCACAGAAGTAAAATGGCCTGCCTGGATTGTAAAAAGTGGATGTGTTTGGGAAACAGAATGTCTGCCCTGCAAGTGGAAAGAAAAATCCCCACAAATTTAAATTCACAAATTTCAGATGGAATAAATAACAGGACACTGCACAGTGGGGGATCATGCCGAACTCTCTCTCAGTCACAGCCATCTCCCCTTGAGTGTTCTGATCTTGATCTGCAGGATTTCAAAGGGAAGCTTAGATTTCCAGCAGTGACCAGCCCTTTTACCATCAATACAGGCAGAGCTGCTCAGCTCCAGCTGCAGACTGGCACAGCCCAGTCTGGACTAAGGAGGGGAGTGAAAACTGAGTGTGCCTGGCCTTACATTTTGGTGTGCTGCCTGGGTAACCCCTCCTGTGCAACTTTTGTTCCAGAAGTCAAGAAAAAATGGCGGGTTTTTAATAATTGAAAAACACACTTATCTAGTCTAAAAGGACTAATTAAAAATTTAGAAACTCATCATGATCACCTATTCATTTCAAGGGAGAATGCTGGAAAAGAGACAGGAGAGAATTAAATATAAATAAATTAAAATAACAACAAAACCCCTATTTGAAGTATGATGACTGTTTGCAGCTAACACCAGAATTTCAGTATGTGTCATAACCTACAAGGATGAACATAAAACCTTCATCCCATTACCAGGCACAGGATGCATTCTTGTATTAATCTATGCTTTGGTTCCATCTGGAGGCACCTTCTGAGTGGTGGTAAGCCTAGAGTTAAAGTTCATTGCCAAACTAGCGGGCTCAAGAAGAAAAATGAAAATAATTTCATTGAAAATGAAAATAATTCATGAAGAGAATGCTTCAATATGAGAGACTGATAAGAACGGGAGTGATTTCTTTGCACATGAGAAGACTCAGCAAGGCCTTAAAGAAGTACAGAAAGGTAAAGTATGGTACAGACAAGATTTCTGGGGAATGGCTGCACTGCCCACATCATTATAGAATAGCTTTAAGTGAAAATTAAAAGGTGAGAAATTTGGTTAATAAGCTTTCTTTTTCATTACACATCATGTTACAGAGGTCTTCAATATCAAAACCTAAATATTAAAAGTCTATTTCCAAAAGCATTCACAAGGCATCACCAAATACATTGAGTACTGATAAATGACAGTTTTTAATGACACTTCACCCTTAAGAAATAAACAAGTTCTTCAACTGTTGAACACCAGAATAAGAACCACATAAATACAAATCATTCTATTACAAAACTAGGGACTTCCACAGATGATTTGACATTTGTATTTGACATCTGAAGAAAAGCTTTTCAATGGGACATTTGTTATTTGTTATAACTGGGAGTAGTGGGTCAGGCTTTGGCAAGCTGGATGGACCAGCTAAAGACATTCCCAGAAGGCAAAATAAAATAACTAATGGTCTTAAAAACCCGTTTCTATAAAAAAAGAATTGAGGTGGTTAAGATGCAGAAAAGGAGCCCAGAAGACACAACCATATTCTTCCACATTAGTTATTGTAAAGGGTATACTGTGGATCTGTGGCAGACAGGATGAGCAAAAATGGGTTTGAATTGCTGCAAGAAATAAGAAAATACTTGTCTATATAAAAAGTTAGATACTGGAATAAATTTCCAAGGAAGTTGCTATGTCTCTTTCATCATAAGTCTTGAAAATTACTCAAGAAGTATTCGCAAGATATGAGACAGCTGGAGTTATCTCAGGAAAATCTCAAAACTTCTCCTATTTTCTCTGATTTTATATAGTCTGAATTTAAACAATAAAAATGGTGATCTGAAATGTCAGTATTCAGCTCACAGGACTACACCCCCTACAGCCAGTCTGTGCCTATGCTTCTAACCCACTTAGTAAGTACTGAGGCAAATAACTAGCACCCTCTCTACTCCAATTTACACTGTGATTGTCTCTGAGTAATGGAAATACTTATTCCAAATGGTTTTCACACCAGACAGACTCTTCAGAGAGAGGAAGGAACATGGCTACCTAGTTTTCTTCCCTGAAGCTGCCTTTTTCACAGAGATGTGGTCTTAAACTGGCTACAGCTACCTAGTTTTTACTTTTAAATAAAGGTTGATTGTTAACAGCAGTTCTAGAGAAAAATATCTAACAAGATTCCCTCCTCCTTCTGCCTGGCAGTCAGCTCAGCAAGGCCAGGAACAGCAAGAATGGAAGAGCCTTGGCCAAGGCACTCTGCGTGGGGCAAAATGGACTTGCAGGTGGCCAGAGTGTCCCAGCCCAGGCATAACTCCATTCAGAACTAAATGTCTGCCAGTCTCTATAGAAGAATGAGTTCCGTGAAAATCTCATTCCAATTCACCTGGAACAGAAGTGCCAGCTCTGAGCCAACTTAAAATGAGAGTCACACTTCATCTTCCTTGTCTCAGCCATGGCATGCAGAATCTATTAACCAACTTGCCTTCACACTCCTCTTTCTTCTCTCACACTTAAAGGTAGTATTTGGGCTCCCAAGCTGTCCCAAACCATAAACTGTTAGTTCAGTAAAAGGAGTAAGTAGAATGAATTTCATGAGGACTCTGTGATTAAGACTGAAACATTCAAACAGCCTCAAGGCCCAGAATACAGGTTTTGTTCAATAAAGATATCGGTTTTTCTCTTCCCCATCCTTTCAGATATGCATAAATCAGTTCGTGTGATCTGTGAAAGGAGACAGGCACTGTTTGCTCTAATGCCCTCTCAGTATTCCCTGAGAGACTAGCCTTTTACACTCTTTCCTTCCTCCTCAAGAACTGAAGCCTCATTTCTCATAAGAGAGTTCAAGAGGGCACAAACACTTGGCTCCCAGGTGCCACAGCTCATCATCATACAGTTCTCTGTGGACACTTAAGGTTAGTTACCACAGCCAAAAAGAAACAAGGAGACATTTCTTTCAGAGCAGTGACAATCCTCAAGCAAACTGTTTTCTGCACAAGTTTCTATGTTGTCTCACATTTCATTCAGCTTGCCAGCCAGAGCAGAATGTTTTTAGCAGTCCAATTCAATGTAGTGGTGATATATTAAAGAATTTATTTGATTTTGGTGCTGGTGATATTTTCATTCCCCTTTTCATTTACATCTGGGCAATGCTGTTAACTTTTTCAGCCAGAAATTTTGTTCTTACTGTCTAAATAAAAAGACAACAAAAAAATTCCATCTATTTTTACAGTCTACACTGTAGTCTAGACCACATCCAGAATTTTTGAAGAGGTTTAAAAGAGGAAGAGGACAAAAGGGTGGAGCTGTTCTCTCTTACTGTTTGTTTTTCATTTTTTGGGGCAAGTACTGTATTTGCTAGGCTCTTACATAAAAAATTATTCACATTCCCCTCCATAATAGCCATGAGCACTTTTCTTGAGCTAGTTTAAGTCAACATGTACATTAGCCATGGTCTGAATGTAGTCTCCTGCTGGAGCAATCCTGCCATGCACTCATTTCTGAAATGTGTTGCTGCTACAAAACTTCTTAGATAAGGATGCTACCAAATATGCTAAAAATCAGAACAGGAAGCACTGACAGGATTTTTAAGATAGAAAAAATGAACTAAGAAATGAGTATAAGGTCTTCCAAGGTCTCCCCCAGTGATGGCCAATGTTGATTTACTGCTTTTTCGAGGTTTGATTTGGGTTTTTTTTTTGACCAGCCATTTATATTATTAAGTAATCTCCTAATTTATGCTGGAGTCCTTTAAACTCCCTAGAAACTCCCAGCTTCATGATTTATTTGATAATTACAGAGGGGTGATTTCAATATCCTTATGATTCTCATTGTTTTTCATGTGGCCATCCATTACAGCAGAAGAAATTACAAAAACCCTAAAAGATATTATCATTTTCATATCTAGTAAGCCTGATGAGTTTTCTATGAGCAGGATGCATGACACAATGAATAAGGAAACTGGATTACAGGAAAGAAATAAAAATAAGGAGAAAGAGAAGAGGACAAAGAAAGGTGAGGTTATTTTATACACAGATATTAAAAAATGAGGGTAGAAGTGCTATTTTGTCTATGGAGGTTAGAGCTCTCCTCTGAGCTCATTAGTGATTCATTGCATATAACAGGATTAAAAGAAAGGAATGGGTAGATCAGCAAGCCTGAGCAGATTGCCAGATTTCTGACTCCACCAGCCAGCATTTGCAGAAGCCTCTTCTTTTGGAAAAGACCCTGTTCTTTCCTCAGGAAAAAAAAAAAAAAAAAAAAAAATCCAGAACTGCTTTCCTCCTGAGTGCTGACTTCCAGGTGTGAATAGGAAGCAGCAGAGAGCCCTCACCTGACTGCACAGACTCCCTGTGGCTGCCTTGGCTGCAGAAGCTGAGCTCTGCCAGGCCAAGGGAAAGGAGCTGGAGCTGGCCTCAGCTCCTGGCACAGGTAATCCCTCCCACCACCACAGGTGATGCAATGGGAGCAGAATGCAAACTGAGTGCTCATTGCTGAAAGTACTTTACTTCAAAAAATACTCAGATGGGCTTTTGTTCATAATTTAAATGCTTCAAATTAGAGGTCTACACTAATATTCCCATTAGCATCGAGAGGGCATTTGTCAAAGGCTCCAATGGGAGCCAAAATTATCCCTTAATGATTCTGCCATTACAAAACTTACCTATTTTGCTATTGCAATTCATAACTCACAGTCAAATCAACAAAATGGAGGCACAGGAACTCAGAAAGTCTTGGAAATCACCACTTTTGTCTGCCGGAAATGAAATGCCCTTCTCCAGTTTCAGTTTCTGCTGCTGCAAGCCAGATTGTGTTGCAGGACGTGCTGTTAAACAAATCACACTGTAAAATACATTAACACCATTCACCCCCAAAACTGGGCTGGTTATGAGTTTTAGAGTGACAATGACACAAAGCAATCGAAGCAGGACCATCCAATACTGAGCTTATACTGCACCCTCATCTCATCACATCCTCCCTCAGAGTTACAGCCCAAGTGGTGCTCACTCATTCCATGGTGTTTTGCCTCTTACACCACACCCATAACAAGGGCACCAGTCATGTACAGCCCACCCTGAATAGGATCTGTCACAGGCAGGTCTGGCTTTCTCAAAGGGGTAAACCTTCTAGTGCATATCTTATATTTAATTTCTACTTGCTGTTTGTTTTGTGACACTGCTGTGACATGCTTTTATGCCAGTTGCAAAACTCGATGAAAGTGTGTTTTGTTTTTCCTGCAAAAATAGTGAGGTTGGTGTTCAGAGGTTTCTTTTTCAGAAAAGGGAATTGTCCCTCAGAAAAGCTTCAGCTGAGTCCAGGACAAGAAGTAGCAGCTTGTAGTCAAGATTGCAGCTCTCCAGTGTTTGGATAAGATCCCACCTGGATTCTGGAAAAGAGATACATGAAATTTTAATAGATCTCATGGGGTCTCTCCACTTCACTGAAAAACAAAATGCTCAGAGCTTATTACTGTATGGAGTTTTCCAGGTACAGTTAAATGATTCATCATGTACCCATTCTGTTAATTAATTACTCAGTGTTATACAAAACCTTTACTATATATTGCTAGATACTTGTTATTAGATGTGATTTCAATATAAGCAAAAAAAAAATCAGCTTCTATTCATTAAGGTGTAATAAAAAGTTGATATACTCAAAAGTTATGCCTACATGTCTGGAAACCCAGTAAAATATGTACAAATTAAAATAATTTTTTTTTTAAAGGCAAACTTATATTGACAAACAGAAAATTTAATTGAGAATAGGATGAAGATGGATTCTGTTCATTTTTCAGGATCATGTGATCTGGAAAGCAACAGACAAAACTTTGAGCGGCTAAAAAGTGTTTACTTGGAGAACAAATGAGAAAAATGTAACAATGTAACAAATGTAGGTAACTAAAAATGGAAAAGGAACCTCAAAATAGATTTCAAAAGGGAAATTTTGGAAATTATATACTAAGTCATGTTTGACACTTTATACACAGACACAATTTTCCCCTTATTAGTGCATTTTCTTTCCTCTTCTGGTCACCCAGCAGCTGCTCTATCTCAGACATGATCGCTGCCCTTTCCAATTCTGGTCAGTAGTGTTTGTATGGCAGTGGCCTGTATTTGAGATGAAATACCTGCAAAAGACAGGAGATATTCCTGGTTCAGAGACGCAGCAGTCTAAATACTTTACCCAGCAAAGATACTCTTTCCAGAAGGAAAAGGACAGGTCAGTGAGTAAGGGCACTCACAGCCAAAGTTACAGGACTTTATTTTGTAGAGGCATTACAGACCTTCCCCTGCCTGTTGTGAATCTCTCTTTCAAGCATGGACTTCATGCATGTCAATAAACCCCTTCCTCCCTCAGGTAACGTTGTCTTTGGTCTAGCATGAAGTTTCCACAGGAAAAGTTTTCCATGTTTTCATCCTCATGCCATTCTGGTATTACTTGGAGTGGTTTCTACACCAATTCAAGAATCTCTGAATTTTGCCTGAGATTCTGAAAATTCTGGACTCCAAACTGTAGCTCTGAGAGCAAGAGAATCAGCTCCTATTTCTTTCTCACAGCTACAGAGCAATATTACCCACTTCAGTTTTCCCTAATTCTGGCAGAGCAAGGCACCATGAGTCACTCACTACACTCCCTTGCCAACTACTGTTTCAAAGCACAAATCTCCATAAGGGGAAATTAAATATTTCTATAAACTCACCCTTCAAGAGTCAGGAGGACTGTGTCACTGAGTGTGCTTCTGGACATGACACACTGAAAAAATCCCCATAATAATCACTGTGGAGCAATCAGAGAATTTAATCATATTCTAGACCTGTCACTAGTTCTGTTTCTGAGACAGGCAAGTACATTTGTGACATCTGGGGCCTGTTTCTGCTGCCACTGAAGTCAAAGGCAAACTCTCCACCGGCTTGCACAGGCACAGAGCTGATATTATGTTATAGAGCAGAGCTGGAGCAGCAGAGTGAGGATCTCTTTGGGAGGATAGCTGTGCACAGCTGAACTACTGCTCTTCTCCAGCAGTTCTGCAAGATAACTTCTAGGGGTTCATAAAATACAGAGAGACAAGCAGTAAGAGGATCAAGAGCCACTCTTGTTGTGAGAGGAACCAAATCAAATTTTCTTGATTAATTTACCTTCCCTTGTTCCCCTAAATAAATAAATAAACAACACAACAGCAGAACAAGACAGGCTTAGTCTAGTGCTTAACTAATTAACACTACTAATTAGTGTTTAATGGCAATGATAATTATAATCATATCCCTCTGAGTCTATTGAGGCTGCCACATCAGATGGATTGCAATCTTCTCCATCCCTCTACAAATTTAAATCTATATCACTTCAAATCTGACAGGGTCATTTCATGAAAAGTGATTAGAGAGTCACCTTTATTTTCTGTGTTAAACTGAGAAATTCAAAAGCCTCTTTAAGTGGTGGGAGAAGAAAGGATAAAGCCTCACTTTGAGTTAATGAAATCACTAATGGAAGCTCCCTTTTTTCCCCACATAGGCATCATTCTTAAGGTTCTCATATGAGTCAACCCCAAAGCCAAAATTCACAGGCTCTGCTCATTTGCTCAATATGTACAAAAGAATAACTTAGTTTAGGAAGAATCTTTGTAGTCCAACCCCCCATTCAAAGCACTGCTACCCAGGCCAGTTTATGCAGGACTTTCTTGAGCCAGGGCTTGAATATCTCCACCCTCTGCCTACATGTTCCAGAGTGTGATCATTTTCATGGTGAAAAATCTTTTTCCTTGTATCAAACAGGAACCTCATGGCAACTTGTGTTGCTCAGTCAGGGAGAGGCATCAGACACCCCCTGTAGATCCAGGTCTGGATGGCAGCACCCTCTCAATGGGGTCCCATTTGGGCTTAGTCCTCTAATGTGCCGAGTCCCTTCAGCTTGTGCTAGATCATGGCCCTTGGCACACTGGCACTACCACTGGATAGTTTTAAGGAGAATTTCTGGGCCATTCTACAACCACCCTGCCAAGTGCTGCTATGAACAGTCCCTCTGTGCTGGCTCCAGGCTGGTTCTGGGCTCCTCCACAGCCTTTGGAGCAGTGCATGACTTCCCCTGCACAGCTGTCAGCTGAAGGCAAGGGCTGCAGCAGCTCCTGACCAAGAGACAG
The DNA here is from genome assembly GCA_013401135.1 of Cettia cetti. Classification (NCBI taxonomy): domain Eukaryota; kingdom Metazoa; phylum Chordata; class Aves; order Passeriformes; family Sylviidae; genus Cettia; species Cettia cetti. Next base: position 51,692 of record VZUI01040386.1, read on the forward strand.
CCAGCAGAAGCTCTGTTAGAGCTGACAGAAGCAAAAGCCTCTGGAAGCTAAACCTCTCCATCAGCAGGGAGCCAGGCACTCCCAGCAAATGCAGTTATCAGATGTTCCCTGAAGCTCTCTCCAAAAGAAGGTTGGAAGCTTGGAGAGAGCTGCCTTTTCTGCCACCCACCTCTGCTAGCTCTTTCAGGCCACAAACCCTCACGGACAGACAATGTGCTTGTTCTTGAAAGAAAGGTCAATGCAGTCTCTGTGAGGGATCACAAAAAATACACAAATGTAAAGTAGATGGAATAAAACTCTTCTATGTTTACTGGCAAAATATATTCAGAGAGGGCCAATACAGAGTCTGGGAAATTTCTGAACTGTGCTGGTTAATATCCAGGCTCAGCACCCAGCTAAGACAATCACAGACAACAGAGACAATTCACTCTGTTTTACACAAGGCCACACCTTACCATTGCATGAGGACAAGGAAGAAATGCAGGACTGATATAAGCATGGCATGGCATAGATATTCAGATATAGGCCAGGGCTTTACAGGCATAACAAACACAGACAGCAAATACTCTTAGGAGCATTATAATAATGAAAATAGCATGCATGAACATAAAAATCCAAGTATACAGAATTTGGAGCATCCAGAGGCCAGCATTGAGAGTTATTGGGACAGTTATGTTTCCAATGCCAAAAGCAGAAGCTTGCTACAGCTGAGGCTCATAGTGGCTTTTGTTGTTTTCATTAGCACTAAACTTTCAGAGGAATCTCATAAGGGAGAGACAATTACCTGGAGAATGCAAGCTTTTAATCTATTTTAGCCAGCCATTCTAACTTATTGTGATTTTTTTGTTTGTTTGTTTTTCTCTTTAGAATAACCACTAATACTAAGAAAAAAACTTCCTGAAGTTCAAGGCTCTCATTTTGTAAGAAAGATTGTCAGTTCAAACAAACACTTGAGTGGCAGGGCCTTGTTCCTGTTCCCTGATCACCACCCTCTCTCCATGTCTCCAACTGGGAATATCTCTTTCCCTACATGTTATGCCAAGTCCAGGAGGAAATCAAATATACATTTCTATGGGTGACTAAAGCTCTGATCCTACCATTAGTTACACACAAGCTTTATTTTATGCATGTGAGTCATCCCATCAACATCCCCATATGCCAGAGACTTTGTGGGCTTGATGCCCAAAAATGAAACCAAAATGAATGAATTCCATTTCTGCGTTGCAGAACCAGAGTTGGAAACCCAGAGAACTGAGATACTGGAACATAAACCCACAGTATAACACGGGCCAAGGAAGTAAACACTTAAAAAAGAAAAAAAAGAAAAAAAAGAAAAAAAAGAAAGAGATTAGCTAATTCCTTACTCTGAAAAAAGAACCTCACAAGAGTTGATGTTATTAATTAAGAAGTTTCATTCTTGTTACCCAACAGTCAGTGCTTCTCCAACAAAAACATGGCAAAATGCCTCATTTTAAAGAGCACATGCCAGAGTTTGGATTTAGCTCTGCCTGCTTTTGGCCACCACAGCACCATAAATTTGCTACATCTTTCATTCTGCCCCCACATGTTCGGATCGTGTCGAAACTCAACAACTCCTTTCTTTTCCACACAGGGAAAACAAAAAAACTTCAGCAATTCATAGTGCCAATGAAACCCCCCAGGACATACTTACATTTGAAAAACTCTTTGAAACATTAACTAAATAATTAGAACTAAATATAAGTAATTGATACACTAATGAATTATTAATATGAGTACTGTGTATGCTGTTTAAAATGGCTGCAGCACTTTAGTAATGAAATGGATCATTATGACAAAGGCAACTGTTTGTTCTGTTGCAGGAGCACGTGCCAGAATAAGGGTTGTCGTATAAAAGAAGAGAATAGAACATTTAACAGCTCTGAGTAAAACCTAAGCTCTTACATTGTTGGCCATGTCTCAAAACAAGGGGCCCAGAATCTCTTTGCATTGGCATTTCTGTCACCTGCTATAAGACAAATGTATTGGGAGACTGGTACTCAAAAGCAAACATGACTTATTACTTCAAAGTTCACTTTGAATCTTACACTATCAACAGAATGAATCTTCCTCAGTCCTTTCACAAAGTATTTTATAGACTCATCTTTTCCTGTGTACTAAGCCCATTTTTTCTAATATGTATTCAAGCATATTTCCTGTAAGCTCCATATATGCTTAACATTTAATATCAGTACAAAGAGTCATCATCAGAAGTGAGCAAGTAATTTCTTCACAAATATCAACTTTGCATTTCCAAACTATCCAAGGCTTCCCTCCTTCTCCAGACAGTTTGTAAATACACCACTCACAGGCAATGACAACAGGGGATTACTCTCATTTGAACTTGCATAGCAAAACCTGCTTAATTCTTCTTCTCCTATTAAGCAGATTAGTTGAAAAAAGGTATATATATACATGCACTTATATTATTTGATTTTACAAGGGAAATTTTTAATACCAAAATATGAATTTAAAATTTAGAGTGTGCAAATATTTACCCCTCTCTCCTCTCACAATGTTCCAGACAGCAAAGTTATCCCTGACAATATTCATCTCCTGTAAACAGTGGAAAAGCAATTTCAGAATTCTTATTTCATTGCATATTCACTAGCTGTTGCTGGAGGTATTTTGTTCAGCTCTAATTAGCACAGTTAATAAGATCAATATTTTCATTACTGAATGCTGCAGTAAGGCAAAACATGCTTAAAAACTTACACTTACAAAATCCCAAGAAATGTAGTTATTGGGAAATGCTACTCATCTCTTTCAAAGGCAAAAAGCCCTCAAAATTGGAGGGAAAACACTTTTGGTGTTTGTCATTTTGCTGAGGATAGAAATTGAAATTGAAACATCCATATTAGTTAGGGGTGCTTTTAGAAGCAAAAGGACTCTGTTCTAATTGGATTTTTTGGTATTATTTCTTTGTGTCCAAAGGCTTTTTTGGGACAAATAAGTGTTGCAGTTTGGTTCACTTGCACAGACCTTGGGGTTGACACCACCACTCTCCTTTTACTCTTGCCTGATTTCAAAAAATGCAACAACTAAAACCCAGAAACCTGAAAAACAAAGCAGAGGTATCATAATCTAGCAGCAGTGTTTAAAATTTGGCTTCAACTCTGGCAAACAGAGATTGAAGGAAATGAAAACAATACAGCTGCAGCAGCCAAAGTGAGGGCTAGCTGTGAGGAAAGAGCACAGTCCTCAGCACCCCTGCCCTAAAAATGGAAGCACTGGGCCTTGGGGTTCTTCCCTCTGCAGGGAACATCCTTTTCTGCCACAGAACACACAAGGGCCTCAGAATTCTCTGGATCTTGTGACAGATACCACAGCATTGAGACAAAGGGAATACAAATGTCAGATGTCCTGTTTCTCAGATCTCCTGGCTTTGTTTTTTAGCACTCTTCATGTCTAACAATAATGGGTCAGAACAGGATTCTGACTCTGTAACTTTTTTTTATATATATATAATTTCTTTCTTCTTTTTTTAAAGAGAAAAACCCAAATTTGCACTTGGAAAGCATTCTTCCATCCTTTCACCAAACTTACTAAATGAACTGACAATTCACTGTGACTCTACCTCTGTGGAGATGTCACTCAGGAAATTGTGAATGTAAACTACCCTAAAATAATTCCATGCTCATGTTGAGTAATTATTTTAAAAACTGTTCTTGCAGAAAAATATGATCACATATCAAATGGATACTGTATAATTAAGCAGCAAGACACACCAGAGAGTAGAATATAGGTTTAGGTGCTTTATTAAGCACCAGGCTGAAGGCAGGGGTTTTCAAAGCGGAGAGACGTGCATTATATGGCACTGCTTGTAACACAAAGCTGTTCCCTGGGGTAACACATCCTGCACCTGTTGAGGTTTTGCCACCCACTGTGTCCACTCAAATTGGTTTTCCTCATTCCCTTGCCCATCTTTTCTACTCAGCTGATTCTACTTCCACCCCAACTAACCTGCTAAACTTGTAATTTGCAGCATTGGAGCTGTTAAAAAATCTACAAAGCAAACCCATAAAAGACAAGAAAAAATTGGCATAATACTTCTAGGAAAGGCAAGTAAAAATGCTGATGAAACACACTGGGCAGCTCCCATGCATATTCAGTTTGCTATTAGCAGTATGAGCTCTCATAAAAACCTGGGTTTTTTTAAGATGACAATTACAGCAGCAAGACCAGCCTGATCTACTGTCAAAATACAAAAGATTTAATTTAAGAAATGGAGAAAAGCTATTTAATAGGGGAAACATAAAGAGAAGCCATTTGGGAACCTATCTGATTTCCAAGCTTCACATCCTCATTTTCTAACAGACAACTGCAAGCAGCAGCTTTAGAATTATAGGAGGTAGTACATGTGTTGCTCACACACTCAAATGAGGAAATATTTGAATGGGATTGCTATTTCTGCACCAGCAAAGAGCTGGGAGAACAGTGTCAGAAAACCTAAACCAAAATAACCAAATAAAGAGAGTCTCCAGTGGACATTAGATCAAGCCAATGTCACCCCATTAATATCTTGAGTCTTCACTCTCACTTGATTGAAAAATCAGTTACATTCTTATCTGCAAGGAGAGGGGTTAAAAAATAATAAATATTTGATTCCTTGCCTGGACATATCACTCCAGCAAGATGCACTGTTTCTCAATATGACAGCAGAGACGAACAGCATTTCCAAAGATAGACTTTTCATTTTTTATTTTCATGAAACAGGGCTGGATTTTGGTAACAAACAAAGATATTCATCATTAAACTCAATCCCTTGAAAACATGTGCCAGGGGTCCTGGGAATCCATCAGTAACTGATGCTACCCAGGGAATTCTCCTACACTGCACATCTGTGGCCAGTTAAAATTAAGACAAAGGAGAACACTGGGTCATCGTATCAAGGAATCTCAATCCAAAGACTACTCAGAATAACTCAAGTTTATAAGGCAACATTTCCCATTTTCATTATGTCACACAACAGATCTAGAGGCTGTTGTACTTCATTGTCGGCTCCTTTTACTGTCTCTGTCACTAGAATGAGACACCCAAGTGCAGGCTGTAAAAGACAGTAATACAGTGAACTCCTTCATATTTTATAAGTTAATTTGCCAGGCACTTCAGCATGTTCTTACAGGCTGCTTCAGCTGGGAAAGAGAACAAAAGTTGTTGGCCATTCTAATGAGAGGGCAAACAGACCTTTCCCAGTCCCTTACTGGGAACACCTTTGTGCCATGGGCTGTGCAAATCACAGAGCAGGAAAAGGCTCAAGGTAACACATGATGGTCATCATTTAACACTACTTGTGTGACCTTTTGAAAATACAATATTTATGGATGTGCATGTTTATATACATATACATGCATACATATAAATATGTATTTCCATATCAGAAAGCCACAAATTCCTTGATGTCCTCAGTTGAGGACAAACCATATACAGTGTTAATAGAGGAGACTTCTCTGCCAATGGGCAGAGAGGGAAAGTGAGGGCAAAATAAGGCTTTCTTATGTGGGTCTGAAGTAGACAATTGCTGCTGTGGAGTAGTCTGGAGACTGTAATTGTGGCTAAAAGGGGAATAGCACCAATCTCTTCTCACACCACTGCCTCTCAGGGTCTTATTAAGCATGTTTTGCAAAGAAAAGCTGGAATTTATCCTATGCACATAAAACCCACTGCAACTCTACTCCAAATCTTTGGCTACAGAAACCAAAACCAGAATTATGTTCTTATGCTCTTAGAGATACTAAACAAAACCCCCAAAAAATCAAAACCAGAAACCCAAAATGTTCCAAAACAACTGCCTGGATTTTTTTCTTTATTTGTTTGTTTGATGGTGGTCTGTGCCTAATAGACAATGCATCCTCCTAAACCATTCAATTAAATCAGAAAAAAACAAAGAACCAAAATGCATCCATCTCTCTCCCCACCCCCATTCACAGGAAAACTTTGATCTGTCATGCTGGCAATAAAACCAAGAAAACACCGACCAAAACATTCCTATCACTCCACTGCATTACTTAGACTCTGCTAGTTAAACTCCACTCAAGTAATGTTACCATTTATTGGTTCAGTTATCTCCTGCTCTCTGCAATCAAACAAGAAACTAAAATAATGCACCTCACGAGCAACAATGCAAACACGGTTAGGCAGGGGCTGTGTTATTTGAAGGTCAAGTAGAACAGCATTTAAAGTCAAGTGGCAGTCAAAACCCTGCCTTATGTGTGTTGCCATTGCAGAGTTTTGTGCTCACCATTACACTGAAATACAACCTGACGTCCTCTGGAATTTCTGCTCATTTACACCAGAGTAAATCAGCAAAGGTTTGGATCATAGGAATTAAGTTCATTGGTGACTGAGCTTAGTCACATCACAGAGGGGTACCTGTGCAGTGTTTAATCAGAGAGGGCTTAGCTCTTTATGAATACATTCTAGATCTTCTATGATACAGTTTTCTGTTCTGTCAGTGAATTATGGCTTAAAGGTTGCTTAAGTCTACCACAGCACATATTTCATGTAATGGTCTCCCCTGCAGACAAAATTCCTACCCAAAATACTAGGCTATTTCAGAAAGAAACCACTCTTATTTGCCTGAATTGGTTGGTATGGTACCTAAATAGCCACATTCACCTAGTGATTTCTCTGAATGCTTGTTTTCAAATGCTTTAAATTATTTTTGGTTCTGTCAAAGTTAGAAAAAAGTGTAGGTGAGTACAGAACACATACAATGTAGAAAGCACTCATATCAATCACATATTTAAATTGGGAGTATGTAAAGCAACAGCCATATTAATGTCTGGATCACCAATTTCTATTCCTAGGCCTATGAGCAATAACTTCAGTTAGGCACAGAGACATCTAAGTGAGAGAAAAAAAAAATAAAGAAACAACCAAAGGGCAGAGAGACTATGTAAATCCTCAGATGGTTTTGACATTTAAGCGTATCAGTTTTCAGATAAGCCATGGACTTTGGATGACATGTGATAGAAGGAGAGAACTCAGCAATGGAAAAGAAGAATTAGCAGTGCATTAAGCAGCTCTGTTCCAGTCTGATGGAACTGTGTGTTTTTAAAGGCCACCTGGCATATCAGGCATATCCCTTTTCAAGCTGTACATGTTACAGGGCTGCAGACCTCAGACAGATCTCTGCAGTGTTTAGCCATTTGGGGATGAAAGATTGAAGTGTCTCAGATCTCTCTCTTCTCCTCCACCATGACCCATGGAGCAGACCCCAGCTGAAGGTTAGATTTTGTAAAAGGCCTGCTCACTGCTGGCTAAAATCCTTCGCTACATTTTACCGTAAATGATGTTTAAAACTCTGAGTTAGTCTCAGGCTCTGAGGCCATCAGGGCATGTTTAAAGCATGCTACAGAAGCCCATGGATGTAGTTCAGTGGTCACTGAAGCAAGACTTCCAGCTGATGGCACAGCAGGTGAGGAGCAGTGGCTCTGAATCCCCCTGTGGGGCGAGACCCGGCCCTTGCTGTGCAGTGGGACCCCTGGAGCTGCTGTGTCAGGGCAGTCCTGTCCCTGTGTGCCCCTTGGCACTGGGGAGCACCACAGGGCGTGTTGAGGACTCCATGCAGTCAGGGTATTTAACAAGCTGACTGTTTGGGCACAAACATTAATTACCTGGCCTCACATCTCCTGACCATGAACTGAAATAGCTCAGGTGACCTTCACACACTGCCTAGGCCTCCCTGATGCCACAGTGAGAGCTGGCAAGCTTCATTTAAGCAGGAGGCAGACCCGATATTTCCAAAAGCAGGTGGGTCCCTGCACTCTGACCTTTCTCCTTGCACTGGGAAAATTCAAATCTGTTCCTTTATGGGCAGAGAAAGCTCTTACCCACCTTTTTTCTTACATCACAGGCCTTTGAGCGACCTGGTCTTGTGCAAGGTGTCTCTGCCCAGGGCAGGGGAATGGACCAGAGGATCTTTGGAGTTCCCTTCCAGCCCAAGCCAGTCTGTGATTCCCTCAGCATCCAGCATTCAAGCCAGCTGTGCAAAATCGGACATGAGAAGAATTTATCGAGTTTGCTAATGACACTGGCCTGGTTTTCCTTCTGACCTTTTCTTTATTTTCCAGTGACTGCCTTCCTTCATCGCTCTTAATGACATTTAGAACCAGATTTTTAATTAATGTGCATAAGAAGTAGATAGTCAATTAGTATTTTAACAAATACCTCATAGGCTAGGCACATCAGCTCTACTGATGAGGTAGGCATATAAATGCTTTTGAAAATTAGTCAGACATCTATCTGCAGCTTAGAGCACCTAATGATCTTAAAAAATAATCTAATCTTCAAGTTCTAGATATTCTAAAAAGCTTTTGTTTTCCATTATTTATGTCAAGCATATATATAGAGGAAATATTTTTCAGAACCTTTCAAGCAAGAATAGAAAACATTGAAAAAAAATACAAACCCCAACCCTTTGAGCCTCATAAACTTTCAAAGGAAATTAACTGTCCTGTAATCCTGCTGGTAGAAAATGAGTGTGAGTTGCAAGCAGTATTCCAAAGCACAGTAGCAAAAGTAATTGGCTTCCCCCTCCATCCCAAAGTCCTTGACCTTTTGCGCCTCGTTAGGGACATAAAACATGGGGTAAACAGTTACATTTGTCATATTTCTTGTAAAATTATACAAGTAGAAATTGAAACAGTTTGGAGTCAATAAAGTGAATTTGAAAAGCTGCCTGTAGCAAATTGCTAAGAACAGAATTCCTCAAATCTCCTTGAAGTGATTCTAGCAATAGTTATGCCACGTGTATTTGTACGATGCACTTCAAAGTATTAAAACTTTAACAGAGTGAAATTATAAACAAAGTTGTAAAATTTAAAGATGCTAAGACATCTGCTACTGTTCTGATATTTAAACCACAGATCCTGGTGAAATAAAATCAATCATACAAATACCTGAATTTAGAGACTTTCTGATCCCTACTTTTCTCCATATAATTAACTACTGGCATTAAAGGCTCTCATTGAGAGAACAGCAGAACTGAAACATACTGTAACCGACACATGGTTGCTCCTTCTGGCTTTAGTGGTATATTAATCTAAACCCCAGACCAGCAGAATATCACCCCAGGTAGATTCTACTACTATTAACAAAGGTTTGTAACTTGCTGCTAAGACAAAACAACTGCCTGAACTTCAAGCCCTAGGATTTAAGAAGTAAATACCTTTAGGCAACATCCGACAGCATATTTCAGGCACAAGTATTAATGTGTACATTAATAGAGGCACTAATGTTGCCTCAGACAGAAGCATAAGAAAGCAAAATTGATAATAATTTAATTAAATAGGGCACATTAAAATAACTGATGTATCAGCACAGAAATGTTGCGTTTCTAAAATTGCAGTAGAACATCTCTTGATGAGAATATTCATGCTGTGAATCAACACTGAAAGAAGCACAGTAGTTGCTGTAAAGGAGGAGGAGAAAGAGCTCCAGTCAAGAGTGCAAGATTAATTGCCACTTCAACATATCATTCCTAAGTAATTTTCAATAGTCAGTCAGCTTCTCTGTCTTCAGAAGTTAAAGCAATAAGGCAAGTAAAAATAATTGAACCTGCAGTTTTTTGCACTTCTACTAGTTTAACATATAAAGTTGTTCTATACTGTATACATATACAGTGTGTATATATATATATGTGTATAAATAACATATGTAGTTTTCTAGAAATACCAGCTGTACAAATATTACTGTAATTGCAATGAAGGATGACACTGAGATACCCAGCAGGGTATGTGGGACTCAAATCACCCACCCTGCTAGGTACCTGTATGTTAATGAAAAGATAAATTACCAACAGTGCCACCTCATGCAAAGTATCGTATTTAAGAAAAGACCTAAGCCCAATTTTGACCTGTATATGATGTATAGCATCAAGGCAGTCAAACTTATTTTTCTTTCATTCTTTTTATGTATTTTCTGTGTGTTGCTCTATGATTTCAGTGTAGAAAATATCTGCGTTCTTGTGTTATGTTTCTTCATAACATGTACTATTTCTCTCCCTTGCCCACCGACACAAGTAAAATAACTCACATAATCAATTAGCAGCTCAAATTTTCACTGTAAAAATCCAACATATTTGAAATTTCACAAGTAAATTGCAGTAATATTCCATTTTTTATAATGCATAATTAGCAGACACATTTGCTAAACAGGCATAAAACCTGAGAAACAGAAACTATATCATTCCATTGTAACTTGTTCTCTGATTCACACATGAAGCAGTCCATTTATTTACTACAACAACAAAAATAAAAGTTTAATCCTTAGAGCCAAAATCTGGCTTGTGAAGACTTGCCTCCATTTCTTAGGGGAACAAATAGAAACCAACAGAAAAACCAATTAAAAGACCTATTAAAGACGTAATTACAAAAATGTTTGTTGAACAAAATTTGATATCCAGATACATAACTAGTTTAGTAAATCTGCAAGTTTCAAGCACAGAAACCTTTCCAGAATAGTTCCTGACATTCTGGAATTTTTTTTTATTTATCCCTACCAACCTGCTTATTTAACAACTTCTTTATTTAATTATTATCAAAGAGGAAGCTTGCACATCAAAGGTTAATCGAGAGTTTCACCATTTTTTTTTTCAATATCCCATGCTGAAATACAATGAGAGAGTTTTCTTGTGCAGCCACTTTCAAATATCAATTTATAAATCTCTTTTTTTCCAAGGAAGAAGTCCTAGGAGCTGCTGTGGTGAGGCCAGGGCTCCAGGCTCCTGGAGACTGCGGTTACAGACCTCCAGCGTAGCCACATTCTTCTTGTCTAGCCTTGTAATTTTTTTGCCAGGTACTCTGTACATTAAGTTGTTTCATTTCAATTGCCCTGAGGGTTTCTTCCTCACAAACTGATGATGGGGAGCTTGATGCATCATTACTTTAACATAGAACAATGTGATATAGCTGTAGGATTCTCCAGTAAAAAAAAACAAAAAAAAAAAAACAAAAAAAAAAACAAACAAACAAACAAAAAAAAACAACAACAACAACAAAAAAACCAACAACCTGGTTCTGCTCTTAATAAATTAGTTCTCTAAATATTCAGCTGTACATCAGCAAGGTCTTTGTATTTAGAATGTTATTTAGGAGAAACATTTTACTGGGCTCAACCAATTTCTATAAAACAAAGGATAATTTCAAACAGCTTACGTGCACACAAAAAAATATGGAGAGAGGGTGAAGAGACGAACTTGTTTCACACAAAAAGCACAAAACACTGCATATTCATAAATGTCAATAACAGGCTTGTTTTCTTTTAATGGCTTAATTAAACTGAAACAGCATAGGAGACCTTTGGGGGCTACAGTGATTATAGCTTACCAAACCTAGGGTTGTTTATAGATACAGAGGTTGTGTTTTGCTATTCATTCTGTAAGACCCTTATCTGAAGCCTCAGAATTGCTTAGGAATCATTTCTCAGTCACCTAAACAGAGCTGAGGCAGTTCAGGGAAAACTGTCAGGCTGTAGACAAATCTCATTCTGTCTACATTCCTATTGACTCAGTTCCCAAATTTGCATTTCTCTGTATTTTGCATATTCTTTGTTTAAAGTTTTAAGTTACCACATTCAGGTTTTCGTCTCCCAGCAATCTCAGTGGGGAGAGACCATCTTAAAATATGTTTTACTAATAGTCCTTTTCCTCTTTGGTGCTGTACGTTGGGATAACAGCTTGGGTATCTCCTGTTAATTTAAGCTATTTACCATATACCTTCATCTTTTTGAATTTCTGCGAGCATCCTCCAGCATTTTCCTTACTGACTCCTATGCATCCCTGCCTATGACCTCCTCTCTAAAGCTTAAAGACAAGGAGCCCCCAAATTATTTTACAGACATAACTAATGGGGTTTGGAACAGTCCCTGCTCCTGTCAAATCCTTTCACTGATCTAAAGCTGAATATCAGAAGATCATGGCACTGACACCTTAAACAAACCCTCATTTCTTTATCACATTGAGTCCAACAAGATTCTGGATGTATAATGCACCCAACAACACAAACAGTACATCAATTCCTACTTCTTGGCAAAAAGGGTGATGCTTCTCATATTAAATTACACTGCCTCCCAAAAAATTCGTGGTTTATAACATACTTGATTTCTTTCAAAAACTTGAGCCCTGGAGAAGAATAGTCATTTAAGTAGTGGAAAGGAATGATTATCAAGTATATTAATAACATAGTGATAATCTACCTCTTTGTGCCACATGTCCAGAGTGGAGCCCTCCCATGTTCTGGGGTTCAGTGGATTGGAAATCCTGGCTGCATGTTTCATGTGCCACAGCTCTTTGGAGAAGTCAGCATTCTAAACTGCCTTCATTCTAAACTCCTTTTTTCACAGTGTATCAGGATCTGCGCAAGGACAAAAACATAGCTTCATATTTCAGCAACTGTACAGAGAAATTATGATGCTATAAGGTCGCACTCATGCGTAAAGGGGCAGATCTGGTCCCAGGAAAATCAATGAAGTTTTGTTATTGACTTTGCTTGGAGCAGCATTGATCTCTAAAGGCAACAAATGCATTGAATTAGGTTAGTAAATTACTGTTCCCACGACCAAGTTAAAAGACAAATGAGTAGTTAAGTGAGAGTCTGGCTACAATATCACATCACAGGGCTTCCTAGTTATTTTCTTGTGGAATTCAGACAGCATAATTTCAAAGAAAATATTCTCCTATCAGCACACATGGGAGTTTTATATATATATATTAAAAAAAAAATTTACAAATAAAAAGACTGTAAATCAGTCTCACACCAAAAGGAACCTAAAAATCAAAGTTAAAGACATCCTGTTAGAAGGCTGAATGAAGATCTGCTGATTTCTTGACTGAGAGTTTCACACAGTTCTGACTAAATGCATTAGAAAATACGTTCTGTCAGGACTGAGTATTTAATTTAAATATGTTTTCAAAAAATCAGACTATATCTTGATTAATGAAGCATTGCAAAAAATCTCTGTGGGAGAACATTATGTTAAAATGAAGAAGCTTTTAATACAGACTTTGAAAACTTTTTGAAGCTGATATTCACACAGGTCTTAAGACTTACATGATCCATTTATATGCACAGATTAGAAATGATGGCATTTCCTTTTTGCAGAGGTCTCACATGTCTGCTTCCAGTGATTACATGGCACAGCCAGGCAATTCTCAGAATGAAACACTCCACAGAAAAAGATGACCTATAATACAATAGGTTATGTACCACAGAAGACAGCCTAGAAATATTTAAAAGTTGAATATAAGAAAAAGCGTATTTATTTTTATTTGCTGTCTCATTCTAATGGCAGAAGCACTTTCATTGCTAAAGATACTGACTCTGCATTACTCAAATATACATAGTATATAAATAGATAATAATACATAGTAACACAAGGAAATTAAATTATTCCTGTGTTTATAAAATTCCTCTTACAATGAAACCATTGGTTAGCAAGCACTTGGCCAATAAGAGCTCTTCAGAGGTTCAATTCTCAATGATGGAAACTAGGCTAACACTTTTAAATTCTATTTGCATATGACCTTATTTTCTTTCTCCCCTTTCCTTAACCTTGAATATTACCATTTTTTTCTCAAAAAAAACCTACTTAAACATGAGTGCTACAGAGAAGACAAGCCAGTGCAAAGCACTTAAATTCCTAAACAAGCAGCCAGACTCAATGTAAAACTGACCTTTTTGATTTGAGACCTTTCTTTGAAAATTCAACATGACATATATAAAATTTTTATTGTCAGCAGCCAAGCAGTTCAGAGCTAGTTCTGTAATCCCAGTGTGGGACCTAAAGTGCACACAGGAAGCTGGATTCAATTTTTCACTTAATTCCAGAAGTTACCCATTATCCTTCCTTACTAAGTAAAAGGGTTACTTTTCCTTGGCAATCTCCTTGGTATGCAGGGCTAAAATTGGGTTTCAGTCACAAAAGACCTGTCAGTAGACATTAAATTATCTAATTACTACTGAACATGTTATTGAACAAGTCATATTTAAAGTAGGAATGACACAAATCAAAAACCATTCTTAAAATAGCCCTAAGTGATACACATCCACCAATGCAGCTTCAGCATTCTGCCTCATCCACAGTGTCCAGTGTGAGTCACAACTGAGACTTGTGAAATCAGACATTCTTAATACTTTGGGCTTAATAGGAGATGTGCTGAGAAGCAATGCAGGGAAAATAAAGCCATCCAATCAAGATTCTAGTTTTTAAAAGACAACAATTTCAGCTCATGGGGCTTTTATTCATCAATAAAAATTGCAGTGAGACCCAACACAGAAAGTAGATCTTTAATATCTATAACACAAAATGTTACCTTGCTAATGAAGACATGCGAGTTTATTGATTAGTTGTGCAGGAATGTTTATGTTGGTTTTGCTTCTAATTGCTCATATATGGATGAGTTCTTCAATTTTACTGCATCTGCAAGCAAGGACTTGTAGACATGCTAGTAAGGGCTTTATTATAGCCTGTTTCCCCCCTCCCATCCTTCTTACACCCTACATTTCCCCCCAGCTGGGTTCTGCTGGGCTTGGTTTTCACTAAGTACAGATCATGTTCAGCCCGTGGAAATCCAGCTCACCCTGACCATGTGTGGGTTTAGGAAACACTGAGCAGACTCTGGTGGCACTACACTGCCAGGGAGCCAGGTTGCAGGACCACAGGCACCAACACAGCCACAGGCACCAGCAAGATGCCAAGAGAATGCAAGCCCATCAAATCCTACAGAGGTGTTCAAAAGCATCCCATCAAGACAGCCCCTTGAAGGATGTGATCCACAGCCTGTCCTTGTTATGGCCATACTACCTGCCCCAAAAGCCTTCAGCTTAAAGAGTGCTCACAACTTCTCAGAGAGCAAGCTGCACAGTCTTAGGCTCCTGGAATAAGTAGGAATGCATAACCTTCAAAGAATATGAATGAAATGAAGTTTAATATACACGTTACTTCTAAAACTGCTTTGATTTTTCTTTATTTTTGCTCAGTTTCTCATATTGATATGGATCAGATGCAAAGTTCACAGCCTGATCCTGCTCTAAACTTACGAAGTTTCAGAGGTGTACAGATTCAGCATTTGGTTTTGTCTGACTTCTAGAACAAAATATCAGGACAGATTTTCTTTGATTAAGACCAGCTGCTTCTGTTATGAATGTCAATGGCAAATTTAAGATTTTTGTACCTTTAGAGAAAAACTCTTTAAAAATTACTTTTGCTTGAGTTCATTCTTAACATTTTTTCTTACTGAGATGTTCAGAGGAGAGGTAACAGCTTTTAATTTCAGTATGTTTTCTTGCTTGTTGGACACAACTAATTTTACTGCCTGTGGACTATCTGGGAACTTAATAGGGAGAATATCCTACATTCCTAACTGAAACCAAAAAAATCTAGGGTTCAGTGCAAAACTGCATTGTGCAAAACATACAATGTTTTTCAGCATATAAGCAGAGATTTTTCTGCCTTTACTAAAAATTGTGTGCCGTTCTCCACAAAGATGCACAGAACTACTCTAGGAAAATCTGGCCTGCTCATTGCTCTCTGCTCCTGCCTATGTCAGAATTTTGGAGGAAACAGGACATTTCAGCCATTTCCAGATGACTCCAAAGTTCTCATTTCTCAGTTTGCTGTCAGACTGAATATAAGTACCCAGGGACATGGAAGTACAGAGAATTCTACAGGCCATCCCAGTCCTTGCCTTACTTCACAGAGCAGGACACGTTACATTTCTATCACTGCCTTCCCATAGCTGTCTCATTGTTATTCACATCACTTAGAAACTTAACAGGATCTTCAAAGTGCACCTTGGAGTACTGGAGTGCTTTTTCCCAAAGTATCACTAACCTACCAATTTCATAAGGCAACACTCTCATTCAATTTTCAATGAAAAATAATGAGATCCAGAAAATGAGAGTATGATGAAAACCCCATTAGTACTGTGACAATTAACCACCAATAATGGCCATTTAGAAAATAGTTATTTAGCAATTTTGCTTTGATTCCATACCTGTCAGGACTCTGGTTCTCTGGCTTTTTCCAGAGAGCATCACAAGAGATCAGAATTCACTGATTACAGGATAAATTACACCTTTTTCTTTCTTATATACAAGACACGACTCCTGCAGAAAGGATTTGGCAATCTTAAATCCAGTCTGATTTTGACATAACATTCTCTTGGGTTATTAGTTTTGGTGTGTTCCAAGAAGTTCCATTAAGCTGAACACATTAAAATTCCCATGAATTTCTCCCTTTTCACATTCCAAAGATCAACATCAAATTAGTATTTTTCAATTTCTTTGACTGACCCATCTACACTCCATACTGAATTTGAACAATAGCTGCTAGCAGCCCTGAGGTATTTCATCCAAGTCTCCATGTAATCTAGGATCCCTGCACATTTAAATGGCTTTGTACACTAAGAGGAACTATTTAGTTTTATATCCTTCAAAATCCCACCATATATTTCATTATCATTTATAAATCTGACCCAGGAACTAAATCAGACCTGTTAGGACAGTGAGGATTGCTTTCCTCCCTGAAATTCAGAGATGCAAGCCAAGGGTGAAAGCATGATAAATAATATTGTGGACAGCCCCATTTTAAAGTTTTAATAGTGAAACTGATAGACAATCTTCTTGATTAAAGCAAATTTTAGAGAGAAATCAGTGCAAAAGTGATGTTGTTTTCTGAAATATTTAAATGAATAAAGGCAGAATAACTTTTGCATGTATTATACAGTTTCAGTGCTAGACTATATTTGACAAGGATGGAGGCTTAGTGGGACCCTTCTGTCCTTGGTGTCTGCCTGAATAGAATTTCCCTGAACCTCATTTATAAAGAGCTAGCTGTCAGCCCTAATTCCCACAGCAGTCATTATTCTAGTAACACAAAGTGTTTACATTAATAATTATCGCCTTTATATTACATGTCATCAGAATCCATAACTGCTTATTTCAAACATGTCAATAATATACTAACAAAAATCTGTGAGTGTTCCCCCAAGAACACAGTGCATTGATTGGATACATTTTAGCAGCTGGCTCTATAGAAGCTACTTTGAATATCCACACAGTTTATCAGAAATTTCTTCCCTGTCTATACTGCTCCAATCTAAATGTGGAGTAGCCAGGACCATTTTCTCTGGACAGTAAATATCTGGTCAAAAACTGATTTTCATTCCAGAAGAGAGCAATTAGAAAAAGAAAACAAAACAAAAACCCTATTAAAAAATGTTTTGTTTATAAAATCACATGCTATTACAAATACTATTATATTAAGAAAGAAAAGAAAGAGTAACCCAAAATCTTCACAAAAATGTTTGAAATACTTTTCCCATGAAATTCTTTGATATAGCTGTGGATAAAACACACAATCTCATCTCCTTAATCAAAAAGATTTTTCAAGTAAAAAATTGACAGAAACTACCAACTAAACTCTCTACAAAAATCTGCCAAAGACATACATATATGGAGCAAAAATCTAATTCTTTAACTTGTTCAACATGATGAATAAAAACTGTAATTTTCTACATGGCTTCTTCCTAAGAAGTAAAGTCTTCTCCTCTTATTCAGTCCTTCAGAAATCATGATATGTAAAACTCCACAGGGATTGGCTTTCCAAACCTGTCATCTCTTTCCTTTAAAAGCATTTCATACACTTGTAAATATGTATGTATTTATGGAATCATAAAAAGTGTGTCTCCTACAGATGTAGCCTAGAAGATGCCACCATAATGTGCAGATAAACTATTAGGTCATCAGGACAGCAGGACTGGAAATGCTAGGAAAATATGGCCTGCTCATTAATATATTTTAACAAAATAAGAAAATAAGAAAAAAAAAAGTTAGTAGTAACCCATCATTCAATGCACAGGACATTTTGCACTTTTTAGGGCCTTGTAAGCAAGTGTAAAACTTTTATCCCTGATTCATAGACATTTACTATGTTTACAATACACTTATTTATTATCAGTTACTTTTCAGATAGCAGTCATATTTCAAGCTCAAAAGATTTACCTTTGCAGTAGAAAATATATTTAAATGAGAATTAGCATTGGGAAAATACCTGAAACTCTGATCTCCTTTTTTTTAAAGATGCCAGAAATTAAATATGTGCACTGATATCAATGGGGCATTAAATCTGTAACTAATTCCATATGTGTGAAAGCTGTAAGGATTAAAAGTGTAGAAGGATGCTGTACAGTAAATCAAAAACATAGCAAATCCTACAAGGTTGCTGAAGTGAGCCACTCCAGGCATTCAGGATATGAAAATTAAATCAATTTATGGGTGGAAAAACCACACTAACCCACTAAGTATTAATTACTTCCAGTACCTGGATGATTCAATCCTTTATTCACGCAACTATACACACATAAAGAAAAGGAAGACCTTTGGGTCTAGAACCTTTTGGCTTAGTTTTTGAACCAAAACTGTCCCTTTTAACTCAAAAGAGTCAACCCTTGGTTTACTGGGCACATGGTCACAGAGGAGAGTGATTTTCACATCAATTTCTAACTCAAGCCCTGTACAAGTGGGCTCAAATCCAGGATTATTTCAACTGGATCAGGTTGGACCTATCTTTCATAATGAAAGTGAGAATACTTTATATAGATAATTGCTGCAATAAGATTACAACTGTTATTATGGTTTACAACTTTTATTTATATTTAGCTCTTGAAAAGGACTAGCATGATGAAATGAAGTAACAGAGAAAATGGTCCAACAGTTAATTTGTCTCCCATAAAATCTTTTTTTCTGTGAGCAGCAGAATTAGGTTTGAAACCCACTGGCCCCATGTGGCCTTCACCAGCAAAATCTTAAAGTGATAAATTAAATTTCATCCATCTAGCTGTTGTTTACAGATTTATCTTGCCCTGGAACAGACCTTCAGCAGTGGAGAGTCCATGCCAGTGGAGGTGTATTAAAAACAAGAAATAGGCTGCTGCAGCCAGCAGATCAGATATGTTGATAACCAGCCATGTGGTAAAAAAATTCAGATTTCAAGTTCCATAAGAAAGCTCTGGTATCCTGGCACAGAGAGGTCAGCAGAGTAGCTGCCCCCCTCCCCCCCCCCGCCCCCCCAAAAAAAAAAAAAAGGCCAATGAATTTCTTGAGCTGTCTTCTGGCTTGCTTCAGCCTTGTGAATCAAATAACTGAGGAAGGCTCATAAAAGTGAGTAAACAAACATTAAAGGGTGGCCCCGAGTGCTATTGTATTTCAGACCTGGCTCACTGCTCTTGTTAAAGGGCTGCTACAAACATATACAAAGAATCATATGAATAATGCTGGAGCCATCTACCTACAGCACAGAAACGTGATCTTTTCTGTTCCAATGTGTCAGAAATTTGTTAGAACTGGAAAAAAGTTTATGCTTGCCTACAAAGGCCATGATCTCACGCTCGGTGCCTTTTTTTGATACAGGGCTGGGAGGTGAAAAAAGCCAAAAAATTTATTCAGCCCTTACTGGTTTAATAACTTTAACATACTGTTTCTGATGAAGGTGAAAAAATCAGCCTTGTAAAAACTGATCATAAAAAAGAAAAAAAGAAGCTTTAACTAACAAAGGAGGAAAGGAAACTATGGGAGGCAGGTTAATGCTTCAACATCGGGTAACAATACAGAAGTCTGAAGTCTTTAACTCATTAATTTGAAAGGGTTTGGCTACAACTCTTTATTTTGGCTTTTCATTTTTGTTTGTTTGTTTTTCCCTCCCAAAGGAAATCTGGACTGTAGATGATTACTTTGAAAACAAAGCAGTACAAAACTGTGGCAGAGAGACTCTTCAAAGAGATAATTTGAGGAGTATAGCATGCTTTAAATTAACACTCAGTTGCAACAGTGATGGGCCTCAGGGTTTGGTGACACAGCCTCACATTAATTACTTGCTAACGGAATGGGATTGCCTGCCATACAACACAGGGATAAATATTAGGATAAGTAGTTTCAAGAGGTTAGGCTAAAAGAAAGCCTTTTTTTGAAAACATTAAGAAGTCTGGGGAGGTTAAATACGATATTGAAACTAATACACATGCATACAATGCCCTTTTCTAATTAGCATGAACCTCTGGCTAGGGATCTGCTCATAGAAGAGCACTAGACATTAACTAGCTGTTAATGTCCACAACTGAATAGCAGAGATTTTTAATCTATTAAGAAATTAAATACTAGATTCAAAGTAGCAACATACGTTGATTACTAATGTACAGTACAAGAAGATCTGCTAATTTTCCTAGAATTACAAACTGATTTCAAATTAATCTCTGCGGGGATTGGACCTGAACTCATTAATCACTGCTGATCAAACAGGATCTTTACAGACCATGAACATCCTGTTCAACCTTTTGTGGAAGTTTGATCATTTAGAAAATGTTCAATAAGATAGGCTGTTAGCCAGAACTGTGTTACCTGGGAGAGCTCTCGTGAGACCTTGGGTGATCCTGCTGGAGCACTGCTAAGCACTTACACATGAGGGGCACACCTACAGAGCACTGGATTCTAACTACTGACACACTGGGGCACACCTACAGAGCACTGGATTCTAACTACTGACACACTGGGGCACACCTACAGAGCACTGGATTCTAACCACTGACACACTGGGGCACACCTACAGAGCATTGGATTCTAACCACTGACACACTGGGGCACACCTACAGAGCATTGGATTCTCCAGGAGAAGTCATTTCAATTCAGCAGAAGCAGGATTTCAAATTCACTCTATGATCCAGATGGAGAAATGGAACTATTTTCCCTTTAGCTACTGACTCAACCTCTGACAAGCCATGGCTTAATTATGTTATCACCTTTGGTAATGTGCCTAGTCAAAACTGTCTTACACTATTGTGTGTTTTTAATAAACTCATTACAGTTATACAGAAGGAAAACAGATTTTTCTGTGATCAGGATCTCTGCTTTACAGCAGAGTGGGAATCAGTGAGAATAGGGGTGCCAGAGGCCCGCCCCCAATCTACCTCCTGGGAATTCCTCAGCTAGGGAGAAGCTCTGTCACTATTTAAATTACAGTTGCCTATTAAAATTTACATTTAAAAATGTCACCTTTTATATTAGTTTTCTAGTTGAATGTTTTGGAAGACAGATAAAACTGCACTCTCCTGTGGATTAAGAAGTGTAGTTCAAGTTTGGGTTGGAGGGACAAGATGTATGCTGTTATCTGTGGCTTCATAAACATAAAACCACAGCTCAAGAAAAACCACGGTCATTTCACATCGTGTTTCAGCTGTTCTGTTTGCTGAGGCCATCACTCTTGTTCATTTCTATTTTTTCTGCTGTCTCAGGGTGGACTAGCCCTAACTTGTACTAACCTCTATGCAATTCCAAATCTTGCACTTGCTTTCTGTGAGATCAGGGGTGGGGTGAAGTGGTGTTAAGCCACCTTGCCAGAGAATGGAAACATAAAACACTTCACACTCTTATCCATCCTAGAAGATTTCAAATACAAGAGGTAGGCACCAAAGAGTTGAAAAGCATCCTCTTGAAGGCAGCAGCTGTTTGCTCTGAAAAATACTCCCTGGGGTATTTTTGAAGATACTGAATTTATGAAAATATTGAAATTATAAAAAAGGGCCACTCCCTGGGGTCACCTGGGAAGCCAAGGACAATTCTGGAAAACCCAACCAAATAAATAAATAATTCCCAGTAAAATGGAAGTCTGCCTCCCAGAGGATATTTTTTCTGCCAAACTAAGAAGGTGTTTAGGAACATGGACAAAAATAAACATACCCTCACTGTGGAGGTGGAGTACTCTGACTTCTATGGATTTTTTGAATTAGTTCAAGGAAAAATTAGTAGAGTGTTCCAAACACTCCAGGTGACCTGTGCCAAATGGAGCAGCTGGCATTAATAGAGTAAATTAGATGATTATATTAAAGATGAATAGCACAGCTTTACAAACATAAATATCTAACACTGTTTAGAATTCAAATCAGCTCCAGTAGGAGCAGTCCTAACGGATACAAATGAATATAGAATTAAAGTGCAGGAATGAAAATCAGAGTCTCTGTTTACTTTCCCACCATCACCAGGATTCAGACTTTGTGAGTGTATAAAAAATCTGATGTGATTTTTTTAGGTTTTGCAAAAAAAAGTCCCCATCACTGTGGCATTTTAAGCACCTACCAGCATCTTGTCACCTGGGAAAGACTGTACCAAGATCAGAACAAAAGTATAGTTTGCTCTTATTGAAAATCAGAATTCCTTCTATAAAAAGACCTTGAATCTTTGCTCTGTGGTAAAATGAAAGTAAAATGTTGGGGCCTTGGGGAGTGGAAAGGCGAACAGACTTTCTCAGAATTGGAAATATTCCAGTGCTTACAGTATTTGCCCTAGATAGGGTTTCTTTTTCTCGAGAAAACACCTGAAGCTGCATCTTCACATCCGTATGAAAATGTCTCAGGCTGTGCTAATGGCCGTTCTGAGCACTAATCACTCTCCTGCTACAGAGACTGTATAAACTTGGCCCAACAGGACAATCTTTTCTACAAAATATTCAAATCTTTATGTGCAAGGGTGGGGACAAAACTTCCTATGAAGTGCTCCAGCAAGTTCTAGTTGTGGATCTGCAGCCTTTCTGTGAAGGAGTGTTTGTGTTGGTAGTAATAGGATTACCTGCATCATTAAAGGTTGCAGCTCTCCCTTGGTAGGTGCAGCAAATGAAGAAAATTATTTTCAGACAATTTGGTTCGTAACAGAGGGGCCTAATTACAGCTGCAATGAGGCTGAGCTGCACAGATCATGGTGATCAACATCAGCTCCAAAAAAACATAACGTGCTACATCTGAGGGGTGCTGGAAGCAGCACTGTGGGATAATGATGCATGGAAGCAGCTTTCTCAGGTTCTGAAAAGGAGAGAGAAGGCAGAATCACATTATTTCCTTCCCCATCTAAGGACAATTAGGGAAAGAAAGCATTCTAATGTGCTGTCAGTGCATCACACAGTGCAGTCAAACCAAGGTGGTTTCACATGCTGCAGCACTCAGCTGAAACCCATGAAAAGCCTCAGGACACTGAAGAGCCAAAGCCAAAGCCAGAACCAGGAGATCTGGCTCACTGTTATGGAAGAGGCTGTGGGAAAGAAAAATTTTCAACTCCTAGCTAATGCAAGGAATTACTTTTAACTCATTCTCAATCCTGAGGTTTCAATTTGGGGTGAATAACCCTCTACCCTCTCAGTCTGAAGAACTTTTTCCAGTGCACAAAATATGCCACTTAACTAAGTCCATTTAAGATCCCAATTCTAAAAAGCCTTCCTCTTACCATCAGTCATATTAAAATCAGGTGAATATGATGACCAAAAGAACCATGGCTGGTCCTAGATCTAAAAGGAAAAATTTTGCCTAAAGCTCCTGACTATCAAAGATTGATCTTTTTGTAAGACAGCAGTTGTACTTAGGCAATTGGCCAAAGGCCAAACTAATAAATCTAATCTTGAACATATATATATATATATACACATATATTTTTCAGGGTTGTTTATTCAGGTATTCATTATATTTGAAACAATGCCAGTATCAACACAGAGCAGTAACTAAGGACATGATCCTGCACAGATCTGAGGATAGTTATAAACTTTGCAAAGTCCATCTGAAAAGAAGAGATGAGGATTAACTGTACTGAATACAAGTCTGGATTTGTACTTACTAAACTAGGTCAGGCTGCCACACAAATCCATCAGAAGAGGAGTAAGCCTTGTACAGAACTCTAGGGTAGAATTCTCTATGATTTCAGGTACTTTTGTCTGCAGAAGAGCTTACTCACAGGCTAATGCTGAAGCATCCAGGCAGCCTGGCGAGGTGGTGATAAGAAATAGAGTGGGGAAGGCTCCTTTCCTCACATAGCACCCAAGACACCTGCAGAGCCATTGTGCTGCAAGCCCTGGAGTCAAGAATATCCCTCATTGATTTCTCTGAACAACTCACACATAATAACAGGTTTGAGCCTTGCACTTCCCTTCTGTTCCCCTCCCTCACGAGCGGTTGTACCAGCCAACATCGTTCACAGGGAATTTGCCTGCAGCAGAATCCATGGAATGTAGCAGTGTGCAGAGGCACACTGCCTTTTTTCTTACTGATCTCTCTTTGTGCACACATTTGAAGATGTGCCATGGAGTTGCTCCTTGGTGCACAGTTAAGTGCAAGAACAGTATTTCCTCTGCTGTCCCTGCCAAGGAAGCACACGTGTAAAGCTGTCAACAGGACAGGCAACAACAACTCTGCATGAATTAAAGGAAATATAAGGGATGCCTTAAAACAGCTACCAACAACTATTAATGGCAGTACTCAAGGCAGCCCTGTGTCCCAAGGTACTTTGCAGAACACTTTGCATCAGGTGAGTGGGAAGCTTTAAAGCCTGGGCTCCAAATGCTTTGATATTGGGATTCCAACCACTGCTCTCCAAAGTAAGGCAGCAGTGTCCCTCTAGCTCAAAGGACCACGACAAAAACGTTCTGGGCCATACCTTCCTAACCAGATTCTCTCACTGAGAGAAAGACTGAGCAAGATTAGGCTCCCTCTCCAATTTTTTCAGTGATTCTTGCATTTCCAAGGTAGGTTTTTCTGCCAGATGCTATTCCAACCCAAATGGCAGACTTTTTTCAGTTAACATGATACTTTTAACAAATAAAAATAGTCTGAACCAAAACATCTTGTATTCAGAATTCTAATTTAATTTTTGTGGATCAGGGGATTAGAGGAAATTTTTCAGCATAAACAACACTGGATTAAAAGCAAAACAAGTTTACTGAATATTACTTCTATTTTTCACTTTATTCCATGCCCCATCTTCTTCTGATGACTTCATTTCTACCTCTCAAGATCTGGAAAGGTCAGCATTTCTTAAAAGAACCTATACCAGTCCAAGATTCTAAGACCTAATGCTATGATATAAAAATATAGACAAATTGAATTCAAGTTGGTAATGGCAATTACACAACTGAATTGTTGGATATTTATAGAATCAGGCTCCAGAAAGTCCCAGCTGAAGCAATACTGACTGCAGCCAAGATGGCTTTTATAAGAAACTGGGAGCTGTTGCCTTTTGCTTGTTGGTTCCAAGTCTGCCAGCCTTGTCCTGAGGGTACAGCAGCCACCTGCTTCCAAAGAATTCTGAGGAATAGCACACAATTCTAGGTAAATGAGAAACATTTATACAACCCCATTTTTAGCTTTACTGCTTGTGGCACAGATTACTCTCCAAACTAAAATGACATAAGACAGACAGTAATTGATCCACTGTACTTCAGTGCCCTTCCACAGTGTCCGTGCTGGCTGCTTCTGGAAAAGGGAGATGGATCACTCAACCCTTCTCTTCTGTGTCCTTTTCTTCAAACCCATCTGAACTGGGCTCAGGGTGGGATAGCCTAACCAAAGTATGGAATTTATGTCTTGCATATCAAGAGTATCCTTCATTTTTGGATACTGCAAAAATGTAATGGCTGTTCCATCCATGAGGAGGAAGATGGCATTTTATCCTTAGGGACTCAGGATCTCATTTTAGAGAATGTACCTGCTTTACAGCCTCTCACTGAATCCTGGTCAGACACTCTCTGTTTACTGTCTTCCTTCACCTAGAATACTGAAAACACACAAATGTCCTTTGGGAAAGGATTAATACTTTTCCTAT
This sequence comes from Cettia cetti, assembly GCA_013401135.1. Classification (NCBI taxonomy): domain Eukaryota; kingdom Metazoa; phylum Chordata; class Aves; order Passeriformes; family Sylviidae; genus Cettia; species Cettia cetti. The sequence continues at coordinate 77,338 of VZUI01040386.1, forward strand.
TTTCTCACATTTTTTTATCTCCACCTGAGTCCATTTATCCATGCTAAGGCCACAGCACATTCAGAATTGGCTATTTCCAGCAGTGTTGCTGCTACAGCACTTGCAGTGCAGAAATATTATAAACCTGCACCAGGAGACTGGGGGTGCTGCACAACCAACCTGTTCAGAGAGGAACCAAATATCATAATGGGGAATTAATAAATTCTCACAGGTTTGCAGAATTATTAGACCAGCACCTGGAGAAGACATGCAGCTGGTTACTCTGGATTTTTCTATTAGCTTTCCAAGAAGAGAGAACAAAAGGATGGCAAACTTGCATAAACACACTGTAGCATGCAGCACAACAGAGCAGCTGTATTTAAAACCCTGTAAACCTCACTCCAGAGCCCTGCCTTTAAGAAAGAAGTAAAAAATTAAAAAAAAAAAATTAAAAAGTGCCCTTTGGCCTTTGAAGCATATTCTCTTCCTTACACAATAACTATGACTGATTCATACATCACAATAGTGTATCTTGCCACCTCAGGGCTTGGCTTAAGCCTTGTTTAAGTTTTTAATAACATACTTAATATTAGCATCCAGGTGTAAGCAACAGCAAGTAGAAGCTAGTATAGTATTTCTTCTCCTGCATTCACTTTGGGGATTCCTGAGATTAGCACTGTATTGTTCCTAAACGAAACAGTCAAACTCAACAGCACTGGGTTTGATTATTCTCATGAATTCTGCTGTTTCTAATCTTCTTCAGTGCTCTCAACTTCCATTTAATAAATAATTTTAGACAGCCTCAGCTTTCATGCTCACATAAACTTTATGGAGCGACACGTAAAGGAGGCAAAATTTCAGGTTCAGCATGAGGTTTTTTTTCCTGAAGTATGACTGGCTTTCAAATGAAAACGTCTTTACCATACCTGAACTACATTTTTTTCATGCTACAGTTCCAAAGCTTGTTCTTGCTCACAAAGAAGCTAATGTGCCTCACCCTTTACCTTGTAAGACCAGCAGATCCACAAGACCTCAGGTTCTGCTTGTGGAAGGAATGTGACAATATCTGCATCTCTGTTCAAAGGCAACACTGGAGTGTTTCAATCAGATTAATGAATTCATAACTTCCTTTAAATAAGAATGTGCAGACATTTCTTGACTAATTGAGAGACTTGCAGCTCCACATTTCAGTCACCTTTTCCAAACATCTCCACAATGACTCTGCCTGTTGCTCTCTTGGAAAGGAAATGCTCAAGATTAGTCTGGGCTCCCAGTTTTGTCATGGAGACTGAACCTTCTGGGAGGAGGTGAGGGGTGCATGGGTACCTCCCCACTTCCCCATTTTATTAGGATGGTAGGCTGACGTGTATTGAACTGGGAAAAAAATTTTTTTAATTCTGACCCTGTACACAGAGTGTGATTTTTGGGGACTTGGTCACTTTAGAGAATGTTACTGACCCTGAGGACAATCAGAATTTTAGCAGACTGCACTGTAAGGCATTTCAAATAAGTAAATAGTTTAAAATAATGCGATTTTCAGTTGACTGAAAAAGACAGCAAGTTGTATATTTTATAAACACCAGAAAAAAAAAAAAAAACAGGCTTATTCTTACTAACTTCAGAAAGAGGCACTAAGATAGACTAAGGTGAATATAAACTAGAATAATTTATCATGGCCATTCAGATTTAATTTCTATAAAGAAGAAAACACAAACAGCTGAACTTTAGCGTCATAAAATTGCCTTAAAATATCAATAACAATTAACATTTACATTCATCTCATTACCTACTGGAATGCATGCTTCCTAAAGCCATAATCAGAAAGCAAACAAACAAAAATCATCATTTTAAACAACCATGAAATTTGAGGGTTTGCCTTCCTTCTAATCCAGTCTTAAGTAATGCTAATGTCTGTGCTATTCCTGCTTCATCCCTAACATTTAGTTTTTCCTCCCTGTCAACTGCAGACCCACATGTACCCTCAGAAAATGTTACTGTTTCATTAATTTTTTGAATAAAATAAGATTAATTGGAATTTCCAACTCCAATATCCACCTAAACGAGGTACAGAGGGTGTGGGAACTGTCCTGACCCCTTCAGCCTCAGAGACTTTTATAGTTTCTCTGTCTGCCTTCTCCTGGCAGTGGGGAGGTCACAGCGCTGCTCTCAACCCACAAAAAGGGCCCTGCAACTGGCCATTTAGACCAGAGAATGATCTCTTCAGCTCTCTCTGAACACTATTTCCCTCAGAAAAATCCACAATCATCTGAAACTTTACCAATACCCACCAAGAAGCACTGCTGACACTCAGTCTCTCTGCTGTCTCTGAGACAGCAAAGAAAAAATAATCTGTGTTACACTCAGGACTCAGATTCAAGTTCAGGTTTTAATACACCCCTTGCTTTTCTGAGGCTCTTTCCAGCCCTTGGCATTGCCAGCATGTATTTACTGTGGTGGGTAAACAGAGCAGAGAACACAGCACATGGGAGTGATTTAAACTGTGTCATTAGCACATGGCAGGGGGCAGGGCTTCCCTTGGATAGTTCACACATACCACACAAATTTTTTAAACAAATAAAGAGCTGTGCAGGGAGGGGACCCAAATTTTCCATGCTCTCCCTCTCTGGTTTGAAGGGCTGGCTTTTTTCCCCCACAATGTGATAGCAGTCACCCATATCCACAGCATCTCTAGAAACTCTGCTCATGCTGCACACACTGAGGTGTCACACTGCCCACGTTTCAGGAAGGTTTTGGCAATGCAGAAGCAGATCTAGAGTCCAGCTGTGGACAGAGAAACATAATGTGATGCATTTCTTACTAGATGCAGTCACCATTTCATTTGCAATATAGTAACCCTTTGTGCCTATGAATTCTTCACAGAAACAGATACTGTAGGGAGCAGAGTCCCTGGTAGAGGCTGGAGGCACAGACACCACATTAGGCTGGAGAACACCTTTCCCTTTTTAAAATTTTAATGATGTGGTTTTTTGTGTAGCTGCACAATGAAATGCAGCTCAAAAAGAAGTATCTGTCAAAGCTCACAATGACACACCAAGTCATTAATAAATCTGTGTCCTCACCTCTCTGCTGGTATATGGCACAGGGCAAGCTGCTGTGCTCTGATGCAAGCAGCACTCACCTTACCTGTGACCTGACATTCAAGGACAGAAAAAAAACCTAAGGGAGAGAGAGACAGTACTGAAAGAGGGTGACATGCATGAAGGTGATTTTATACTATTTAATTAATTTATTGATTCAATCTAATTTGTCAGGTTTTAATATGGTGTTAGTCTGCAACACACATCTAATATGGATTAAAATTAGTACTACTTCAACTAAGTCTTTTAGTCACAGCTTTCTTGCAAATAGGTAAATGAAATTCCCTCACTTTTGCTTTTAGGAAACCCAAAGCAAAGTTATTCTGGATCAACTTTACACAGCAAAAGACACAAATATTTCTTCATTGAGTTGCCCAACAGCACCAGTGTCCAAGACCAAATGATTTCATTGGTCCTTTTGAAATATCGGATGTGTTATCCTGAAGTATTAAACTGTTATAAAAATTAAAGGTGATGGCTTCATTCAGATCTGTGTCAGGAACAGGATTAAAACTTAGGGGCCTGAGAAGGCCAGGTGTGCCTAGAGAATCACAAGGCAGAGCTGATCTGAAATAGTTTGAGTCTTCTGCTCAGCCTCTTTTTCCTTTAAAACCTTCACTGGGCAGGCAGCAACAGGCCCTGCCTAACTGCAGAAGATGAGAACACCACAAGTATTTGGGGCAGGCTCAAGGGAATATCTAGAAATGAATAGGTCACCCATATCCACAGCATGTAAGAATTGATTTACTGTCCCAGCAGCTCATGGAGGAGAAAGAGTTATTGCTCAGACAGGGAACTGGAGCAGAAACAGGAATGACTTCCTTACAACCCCACAGGAAACACACTCTATTTGAGCAGACTGCAGCATCACATTCCATTGCCAGATTAATTTTACAGGAAGATTAGAAGTTTAGCAGCTCCTACAAGTGTTTGCAGCAGCAGCACCCTATACCTTGTTTCCAGAGCTCTGTCCCAGCTGAAAGACAGATAAACATAAAGGACCTGAAGGAACTTCCCAAAGATGCAGGCATGGTCAGCTGTCAAAGCCCGGCAGTGAAAATTAAGTGTTTTCCAACGTCTCAACAATACACGTGGAGTCGGAGCACAAGAGGACTGGGGGGATTTAGAGTTTGGTAGATATGAGGTAGAGAAGGAGAAATTAATGTATCTGAACAGATCTAATTCCTGATGGATTTTTAAAACTGGAATTCAACCCACATTTCTCTATGGAATTAACACCATCCTGCGTAGATACACAGGTAACAAGTAGATTTTCTCTCAGTAATAAAAGAAGAGAGATTACCATCAGCTTTACATTCTCCTCACCATCCCTCCTTCTGTATCTCCTGACAGTGTCAGTGAGAAGGTTTGTCCATTTTCAAAAAACACCACCTGAAAAATCTGGAGGGGAAGGAGTTGAGAACACAATGACGGGAAGAGAATGAAGAGCACAGTGGTGTATTTAAAGATTTACTTGTGATCCCCTAGTGCCACCTTTGGTTGAAGCTCACCAAGTACGAACAAGCTTACAGTTATTCCCAGGAGAGAATGAAGTTTCATTTGCTTTATGTCATTTGCAGGAAGACAGTTCTCCTGGATTCCTTATCTTTTTTTTTCAGGAGAAAATCAAACACTGAGTTTTTCTGCTATAGTGACTGAACTGTATTTCCTATTCCTATGCTCTTTCTGAAGTGCCCTCAGAAGTATTGGCTGGAAGAGGCTCACCTGATTTTTGTGACAGCATTTTCATGTAGCATGGGGAAAAGGTACATGCCTGGAACCTGCTTTGAGAGCTTCATTCAGTAATGTCTGAAAAAGAAGAACAAAGGACCAAAAAACCCTTCTGCTGCTTCAGTGACCAGACATGCCCTGTGGATTTTTGGGTGTTCTAGTCCATCCCTGCAGCCACAAGCCTTTTAGCCTCTTGGGAGGGATGTGCTAAAAGCAGATGACTGGAAATGGGGATTATAAAACACACTCGATGCCCTTGCAGCTGGGAGTGACCCTTGCTAAATCAGTATGAGGACCTCCAGCATGGCCAAGTGAAATGTGTCCTTGTTGTGCCCTGCCTGGGTGCTGCTCTGGGACACCACTCAGCAAGGTGACAGAAATACTGTGTGTTTCAGCCATGGGGCTGGAGCTGTCCCAGCTGCTGCTCTGTGCTCTCACAGGCCCAAACCTCAGAGCACATAAAATGCTCCAGGAAAGTCAGTGGAACAATTTTAGCCAAGAATTAGGCCCAGGAGCATAACAAAGACAGTGGTTCAAATCCATCAATAAGAGTGCACTTCTACCATCTTGTGCTGTACAGCAACTGACTGAAAGCATTTCAAACATAGGTGGTCTGCTTCAGGATGCAGAAAACAAAGAGAGGGAACTGAAAAGAAAAGAAGATTAAATAGTCAATATAGATGTACCTATAGATAGGATAAATATGGTACATAAAAACATATGCAGATATGTGTGTGTGTATATATATATGTATACTTGCAAATGTACCCATATGGATTCGTATAAATACAAATATGTGTATACACATGCAAACACAAGGCTCAGAGGAGATGTATACTATTGTTTCAACAGGATATAAAAAGGCTAAATTATAAAGCGAGCCAAAAGCTTTCTAGTACACAAAAGTTACCCCTTAAAATATCAAGCAAAACAGTCATCAAGAAGCTCATGGACCTGCCAGCTGCTCTTTCAAAGCTTCAGCAGAAAGAAGCCCTTTAGGCTTCCTTCCCTGCTGAGAATCAAACAAACCTCAGGTCTAGAAAGCTTCAGTAGTCAAAATGTTCTTCTGTAGTGGAAGTGTTGCACCACTGAAACAAATGGATTTTCTTCACTGCTGTACAACTGGGTATTTAGGGAGAACTCACTTTTGCAGGGTTATTATCTACCCTGTGTTGCCAGAAACTAATTTGTGGTTTTTTGCAATAGTCATATTGCACCATGGGGTTTTCAGGCAGGGTTAAAGAGTCAAGCAACAGCTCCTCATCTTTCTTCTCCTGATCCTCCTCTTAGCATTTTTAATCCCATAGTGAGGAAGAGGAAGTGGAGCAGGAAAAAGAAGCATTTTTTACTACTAATGAATAGCAGAATGTAATTTGCAGAATATATTACCTATAAATTAGCAAAAATGGGACAGTACTATTTCAGGTATGCCTTTTCACATCCTGACAGAAACAACTTTGCCACCATTTTAGCTCCTGGCAGCTTTTCTTTCCATTCCCAGACTGTTGTCCTTTGCTTTCCCTTCTCTGGAGGCAGCAGTTACATTGTCACTGGTGCCTCACAAGGCTCACATCCACTTGCTTCCATCTGTTCTCATTCTTACACAGCACTTCTGCAAAATGTATCCTAAAGAAGCCTCAGGCTATTTTACTTGGTGCCCTAGTAATGATGTTCTCTTATGTGAGCACTTGAGAAAGATGACAGGTTGACTCTAATCTACTCCATGCAGGTGCCATTTGAATTTTAATTATCCCCAGCTAAAAATTCTACTTTCAGACCATCCTTCTCTATATTTGAATTTAAGATGACAAATTTCATATGAGGAGATTCATTCCTGGTGACTGTAGACAGCTAATAGAGACATCTAAGTTAGGATCCTAATCAGCAAAAAGAGCAGAGTATTTATCTCTCTCCAGAGACTGTGAGCATGGCTCAGTTAAAGGCCTGCAGCTGACTCAGGAGAACCCAGGCTGTATTCTCTGCTTCTCAGGAAGAATCCTGCTCAGAGAGAGTTGTCCCCTTAGAAGGAGTTCTTAGGGAAATTGGAGCTGGAGGATGCTGCTGCTGTCAGTGGCACAACAGGGCATGACAGATGGGATGTCACGTTGTTATGGTCAGTTGTTGAGTGACATCTTTGTCTCACCATCCTAAAGTTCCCACAAATGTGGTAACAGAGCCGGGAATACAGAGAAGCACAAAGTGCAGTGCCAGTAAATCCCAGGGTAATTCAGATACCATAAAACATCTTATTTCCCTCTCAGCCACGGCCAGCCTACTCCTGGCACCTGGCACAGACTGTAGCCCTGCAAAATGTGGTCATATTCAGAGTTGGAAGGCAGCTGAGATGCACTACAGTAACTATTCTCTGCTTTGTCTTAGGGAATAATTTAGGAATTTTTCTTCCTTTTAAACTTAATTTTAAATGTAATGCTATTTCTGTTACTGATTCCAGCACTCTAGTCAATATTAAGTATCCAGTTGTCACTGCTAGATCCTGTATATGAAATACAAGCAGAGGGGGAGGAAAGAATTAAACCAGTTTATAATAATTGATATTTCCAGACTATAATCTTGGCATCTCTTTAAATCCATTTATAATTGTTTGCCACCTGTTCCTGAATAAGAATAGGCTGTTTCACCCGTGAAGGGTGAGTTCTAAGTTCCTTCCCTGGTTATGAAAGATCCATAACTCACAAAGGCTGCAAGGCCAGAGCAAGTGGCAAAGATTTGTCTTTTTTTTTCCTCCAAGCAAGTCAAAGAATCATAACCACCCTTCATGTATGAGACAGTCTCTTTGTTCTTCTTTGTTGTATTTCTTCTAAATTAAGCTTTTTAAAAAGGGACTGAACCCTGGCATCAGATAGTAAACAGAAGGCTGGTAACTGGATAATTAGTACTTTGGGGCTTGTTGTATAAGCCAAAAACAATTTTATAAATTTTAAAATATTGTACTGCCAACATTATTTGGGTTTTTCTTTGGGGTATATTTTCACCACAGTGAATATCAAAAGTAATATTGAAGGAAATGTTTTGTTTGATTAGACATTATTGTTTCATTTGGCACCATATTTATGATTCAATTTTCAAAAAAACTAAATTTTAATCCAACATTCTATTTCAGTGACTTGGTCTACATAGGAGATAATAAGAAGTGGAGCAAAGCTTTGAAAGCACAGCGGTGTGAATATCAAAAGACACCTGAACACTTGCTCAATCATGGAAGGAGAAATAAGCACAGGTGTAGAAGCAGAAAGGGACATTAATGCAGAAAGCCAGAAACCCAGAAGAGGTTTCATGCTTGAGTCTGAGGCCATTCTGCCCACCCTGACTCCTTGGGCAGCACCACAGGAATCCAGCACAGAGCAGCCACAACACCTTCCAGGAACTGACACAGGGATGCTGGCAGGATTCCCAGTCCAGGATAGAGCACTGTCCTATCCCCACTGGAATTCACAGCAGAAATACTCTCAGATGATAGTGCAGACAACTCCCTGCACAATCACAGCTCTCTGAAAAGAGCTACATGGAAATTCTATCCCTGCAATAAAAATCAGAGGCAGACATTGAATTGTACTTACCAGACACTTTTGATTTTGCATTCTGCCTAATAATCAATTTCTGCCAGAAGCATTTTTTGCATGTCAAACATCCAAGAGCTGAAAGATGCTTAAATGTATTTTGCTACTTTAAAAGGTTTCCTCCTCCTCACCAACATCTCTGTTACAGCCTTTCTCTCCCCAAGCTGCATTGGCCCCAAATGCTGAACCCAAAAGATTGAGTGCTGGGTTTGAAAATCAATATTATGTCACTCTGCAGAGCTAGAAATGGGAGCCTTTCCCTCTAGTGATTAAATGTTGTCAGCTTCCCAATGGGTTTCAGTCTGTTTGTTTCCCACCCTGAAGGTTCCAGGACTTTAAAGAAGTGACATTTTAGCTATTCTTACGGGAAATGCCTATTTCTCATACAAACAGGTTTTAAAACCCCGGGGAGCATATCCTAAAAGGATATACATGGCTTTTACATCACAATAAAGTGATTACTGTTAATTGCACTATCAGTTGTTCACATCACCCAAGTCACCTGCTCCCTTCACTGGCAGAGACGGGCACTGGCATCAGAAAAGGTCATGGCTGAATTCCTTGCAGTGCTTTACAGACACATAAGTGTTCCCATAAAATATTAAGGTGTTTGTCAAATAGTTTACTTCCCAAATAGTCTATTGATGTAACAATGGAACGTAAATTCTTTTGCCAGTAACAACACTGAAAAGAGCATTGGCAAATCTGTGACCTGCATCTCCCTATTATTATTTCATCTTCAGTTGTCACTTTGGAAAACTCTTACACTTTAGGTGAAGTACCTTTGTCTAATTCTTGCTCATACGTAGTTTTGGTATCTAATAACAGGAGTAGAAAAACATAACATTTTCAATTATTAGAAAGACATACTAAAAAAAGAAAAATATTAGAAAAATATTTTTACTAACTTTTATGCTGGGTAGACAGCAGAACATTGATAGCATAAGCAAACAGCTCTCAGCTCAGCACAGTTTTTCTATGTGCAACAGAATAAAACTTAGTTTCTGATAGTAAAATAATTTTCTTTGTTAAAGAGTTGTGTCCTTTATAGGTGCCAAAGAAAATATCAAACAGCTGTATTCTTTCTGTTCTCTTATCCCTGAGCAATAATTTGTTCTTTCCTTCACCTAGCTACTGGTTTCCAAATTCTAAACCACTACTACAGCTAAGTGGAATTCAAGCATGCATTACTACAAATAAAATAAAAATGTTTTGCTATAAATCTCTTTTGTCTGCCTTCAGCTTCAAAGGACTTGGACTGGTTTTACCCTCAGTTCCCAGAAGTAATTGAGATCCGTAAGTGCCCTTCAATTCCTATAATGCATTTATATTAAAATTATACTAGATCTCAGGTTGCTTTGTGGAAATGAATTAGAGCTGATATAACAAACATCAGCCCAGGCAGTTAAGCACAATCTATCCATTTCTGTTGCTCACTGCTGCATCCAGGAAAAATTAGAAAATTATAACCATAAAAGTAACCATAAAAGTAAGATATAACAATATTTCAAAATTCTTTAAGCAATTTTTAAGCTCCTACCTACTATTATTGTTATTGTAATTAAATATTTGGCTCATCCTGATATTAAGGTTGAATTTTTCCTTTTTCTTCTGAGCCAACTCAGATTGTTAAGCTGAGCTAATTTTCTATTCATAATTACCAAAGGAAAAAAAAAAAAGCAAAGAACTCAAACATACCTTGCAAAATGTTTTGGATGTTTTCCCAATTAGTCAAGGATTTCCTCGAGATAAATCTTCATTCCTATCAGAAAAGGAGAACAAGTGTTGGATTTGTATGTATGTATCACATATAGAATGTGAATTTCTGAGTGTCTGTGCCAATATTATTTCAAAAGCCTGTTGAGATTTCTGGAAAAAAAAATTGCACCGTAACTTCAGTATTTATTTCCTTTCTTTCAACATGAGTTATAAATAACAATTAAGAATTACAGAACTTCTATTTTTATGGAAGACTCAGTCTCTAATAAAAACTAGAGTTACTCTAGATGCTCACTGACAAAGCTCCCTATTTATCTCAGCAAACTGTAGTGGAAATGATCACAGGAAAAGGTAATTATTATTTTTACTTTCTTGAAATTATAAAAAGGAACATGTTATTTCCTATGAAATAAAAAATCTTGTAAGCAATTTTATTAGTAAAAAACCTCCAAAGATGTAAGCAAGGTGTGAAACAAAGTGTTTGACATTTACACGCTTCCCTCCAGAATGGATTTCTGAGTAGAATACTTTTCAAAGTTACACCAGATATCAATGATATCAGGCTCAGGTCCTAGAGCTGTAGGCTACCATGCCTTTTACAGAATGAAAATTGTTATCTGTATATACTGGGAAGAATTAGGAGTCTCAATTTACTTCAGGCACTGCTTGCCTGAAGTAAACCATCCTGCACCCAGAGTGTAATATTTTTTAGGTGACACATTTTAAGCTTGTGGGTTTGAAGAAACACATACCTCAGGCAAACAGGCACATAAAGTAGAGCACACTTTTCCATCTCATTAGAGGGCTGTATTTCTGAATGCAAACACATCTTCCTTCTGTCATGCCTCCTCTTAGGATAAATATCCACATTCCAGTCATAATGAGACAAACAATTCTTAAATGTGATCTTATTCAAATCAAAGATGGTCCACATCAAAGTTCCAGCTAACAAGCAGCACTTTTTTATGATAATATTTAATTCTTCAAGAGCCATGTGAGATATGACTGTGATGGACAAATCACAGGAGAAGAGTTTTTGTTAGTATATAAACACAATAATTAAGTGTTAACTATTCCAATTTTCTTCCAAGCATCTCCAGCAAAGTTTTACTGAAAGAAGCAAATAAAGATGTAAAGACAAAAATTTCTTCTGCAGTCTTGTCAGGACTTGGCACTTCTATTTTTCTCCTTACCATTTATGAACAAAATTACATTTGTGAAAAATAATGAACTAATTTAACAACATCCAAGTTCTCAAGACTGAATTCTCTCAGGCACCCTCCCACCACCACACTGACTGACACTGTGTCCAATGGCACAGAGCAGCCAGTTGGTTTCTGTAATCAGGCACTAAATATCCCTAGATCTGGTTATGTCAGGATTAGAGGGCTGAGGCTGGACATTCATCCCCACATGTCACACACACAGCTTGATTTATGTGCCACGCTGCTCAGCTGTCACAGAGCTGTACCTTCACCCAGCCCTGCTGGACAAACCAATTCCATTTCAACTTTACCAAGCGAATCCATTCTCGCTGGTTTGTGCACAGCAATGAGAGTCTCCACTAATATAAGATGTATTTCTTATTATTTCCTAAGAATGCACATTACTAATTATCTCTGATCATGTTTTCAATACTACTTTACCAAAAGGTCCTTGTCTGAATTGCATCTGTCCTTCATGCATAGCATTGCTGTACTTTTGATTTATATTCACATGATTACTGTTATGATTTTATATACACATATAAAAGCATAAATGTTTTACCAGGATAAACAGCACCATTACATGCTATATTTATTACACCAGACACTTCATAATTGATTGCTAAATGCTACGTAGTTAAATTTTCCTTTCCCTGAACAGAATCATGACATTCTAATATGGGTTTAAAAATAGAGTGCTGCCAATGGTTTTAAAAAAATACTGTACAGCACAAAATATTTGTTGCTGGCATCAGCTGCAGTTTACTTTTGTTTAAGGCAGTTAAAGATTTTTTTTAAAAAATATGGGCAGTTTCAAAGGACTTAACCAATTTCCCAAAGGTTGTTCCCATGCCAGCTGTGACAACATTAAGCTTAAAATCTTTCAAAAGGATTTCACAGGAAAGTTTTATCATTGAAAAGTAATTTTTGGCTGTAATTGTGATAATTTGGGTATCAGACACATGTACACAAACACATCCACTCACAATGTTTGCACATTAAATTTCAATCATCATCCCCCAAATTCTGTACTCTTCTCAGAACAAGCAATTTTGAAAACACAAAGAATTTAATTCAATTCCAAATTGTAATTTTGCTATCACAACACAAGTTATTTCTAGACACCAGCACAGAAAAGGCTATTTGTGCCTTAATTATTATTAGCATACAGTAAGGTATCACCTGCTGCTTGTAAGTAGGAACCTGTCATAGTTTGTACAATTGCTCAGGTACACACAATAATGTAATTTACATTTGATTCAAGCACTTCCTTTCTAGATTCTTTACTATACATTCTGTAAATCCCATACTATTGCTTATTAAGGAATGCTGTAGCGTTGCCAGAGGTGGTAGCTGTAATGAAGAATTGTTTATGTAGTGCAGGAAATTAATGTAAAGGTTTTTTAAGAGAATACTCATCACTGGACTTGTTTAGCTTGTTTTAATCATTCTAAAGGATATTGAAACAAAGAAAGGAAAGTGTTTGCTTAATTTTGTTTTGGTTTTCTATAAAAAAAGGGGAGGGATGAGAGTTACATTAATTACTTGAGATATTTGGTATATGAAATTTATTTTCTGAACTGCTCTGCACTTTTTAAAGTTAATTGTGCCATAAATCAAAACTGTATAATACATTTACAATGTCTAAATATGCTCTGAGTGCAGAGTCTAAAGGAAGTTTTTCAAAATCTATATGCTGAGCCAGATCTCTGAATTGATCCTATTACTCTGAAGATTAGAGTTTAGTTAAAAGTATGCTTTTTAGTTTGTCTGCTAAACCTTGTCAGACAAACTGAATAATGTGTATTGTACAGATCCTAATTAAAGCTTCCAAGATATAAAGTAGGATTAGTTTTTAATTTACCGTGCAGATTTTGCATCATCATTTGAGTCCTCTTGCTGAAGGTTGTTTTACAGATGCTCCACTAGCATACATCCAGTTATTATCCCATGGAAAATGTGGGGAAGTGCAGGGAGAGAAAGCAGCAAACAAAATGATTTGGAATCAGCATGGCTGGCATCTGACACAGCTAAACACCCAAAGCTTGTGGAATTAGCCCGATCATGCTGCATGGGAATTTCTAGCTGGACATCCCAACCATTCTGAACTATTTAAAATAACTTTCCCTCCTGAGAAATAGAGATCTAGTCATCAATATTCTTTTCTTTCAAAGACAAAACTCTGTCCTTGTTTCCTGAATGCTCTCCTTTGAAAGAAGAGGGAATATCCTGTCTGAGAGACCCATACCAATCAATGTCCTAACGAGTTAGGATTCTTTCATTGAAAATGATTTTTTACTCTAGAAATGTCATTTCTTTAAAAATCAAAGCTTCTCTGCAGAAATGCATTGCTTTCAAATAATTCAGGTCTGGCATGAATTAACTCAGGGGCTGTGATTAGCTGAAGGCCCAATGATTAAGGCACTTCCTGAGGATGTGGAAGATCCCCGTTCAAACCCAGCCTGCCTGATGCAGACCAGGAACTCAAACCCCACAGTCTCTCATGTCCCCAGCAAACACTTCACCTTTTGCTCTGGAAAGCCAGCCCTTCCCTTATCAAAGGGCACCTCTTTACACAGACAGAGCAACGACAGCAGCAAATGATTTGGGAGGTTCATCCCCAGCCTGTTGTAGGCAACAACAGCCTGTTTATTGACTGGGGCAGTGCAGCACATGCATATGCAAGGCTGAGACAACAGCATTCAGCTGCCTAGTTCGGGGACTCCAGTGCCATTTCAAACCCCTCAGTATGAGCCATCTCTTCTGCAGGTATGACAGAGGGAACTGCAGGCCTGGAAAGTGACCTGTGCCCAATTGAGAGAGTTGAAGGCATTTCCAGTATGTTTAGTCAGGTAAATGCCCCTCATGTAAATGCCCCAGCCAAAAGCTTGAATGTGCATTGTCAAGCTCCTCTGTGAATAAAATGAGTTGGCTGAATACCAGCTGCTCTGAATGAGCCTTCTCTTAAAGTCTTAGTAGGTTAGATTTAGATTTTTTTTTTTTTTTTTTTAATGCCAATGATTTCTGCCATACAAAAGCTATTGGTCTGTGAAGTCTGAGATAGGTGCTTATGGTGGTCTCCCAGTGTGGCTTTGTATAGACAAGAAGTGAGGTTAATAGCAACTCTCTGTTTCAGCATAAGCTATGAAATTTTGTTAAGGTAGTTCTAAGGGAGAAATCAATCCTATACCCTGTGGGTAAGTAAGTTTTGCAGTCTACCCAAAAGCGAAATACATCTGGTTTACCAAGTTAGGCTGCATGTGTGCACTAATAATGACTGTGTTTCACTGTCTGACTGGCATCTACACTGTTTTCTCCAGGAGAAAATTACCTAAAACAGTGTGTCCTTGAGGACAAAACTGCTGTGAGCTCGCTATGGGAATCCTATGGTATAGTTTACTACCATTTGTGTCATTCTATTTAATTTGCTATTTCTTCCTTACACCATGTGGGTAATAATCACAGCAAATTGATTCCCATGAGCTCCTTGGACAATTAAAGCTATTTGGTTATTGCCACCTGCCTGCTGTTTCCATTAATGCAATTTTCAGGACTTTTTTTTCCTTCCTGCTTCTCACCCCAGTAAATTCTTTGCCCAGTCTTGACACATTGCTGTGCTGCAATTAGAGCTTAAAATGCTATGGAAGGCATCTGTCCCTGAATCCAATCAGTCACACTTCCAAATCTTGCTTTGTCATATGCAAATTTAGTTTTGAGGATTTATGAAATTTAGCTTTGTTTTAGTACACAGTCTAAGGGAAACATACATCTACTGATGACTATTTTAGACTGTAGACTATTTTAAATCAGATTCTGGGTATCTTGGCTATTTTTTCTGTAACCATTTTATGCTTATTATATTTGTGATATTTACTAAATTGCCTGTTATGCTTCAACTTCTCTGTTAAATACATGTATGAGAAAGGAAAATATGTGCTGAATTTATCTTTGTGCATGTGTGTGTTTTTCCTGTTTGTATTAACCTGTCCTTTCTGGGAATGTTTTGGCTTTGTTCCTCTATTGCTCTAGTTCACTGTCAGCCTTTTCAGATCTGCATTCTCAAATAAGTACTCTGCTTTGTGTTGCGATCTTTCTTTCCAAGATCAAACTGGCCACTGACTTTTGTGAGAAGGAAGGTAAAAAGCAGGATAAGGTCATAGATCATAGAAGTAAAGATGAAAAAGGCGAAGAACGAAATGAAAGGTCTCAGTCCCGTTCTGTTAAGGAAAATCGAAGTTGTGATTTATACAGCAGCTAAGAACAAGAGGGAATCTGAAACTGATTTCAGCCTTTAAAAATGCAGCCAAATGGAACTAGGTTTCCTCATTAACCTCCTTTAACTGCTATAGTCAGATCACAGAATATTCTGAGTTGAACACACAAGGACTAGCAAGTCAACTCTTAAGTGAATAGCATGATGTATTTGATATTCATAGCCAGGGTTCTTCACACTAAATCACCCAGATTAAGAGGTTGCAGTGGGATATACATATTGCAAGAATCATCCTTGCATCATTCTGATCAGCACAAATAGCTCAACTCATCAACAATAGATCGACTCACAAGTCCTGATGGGCTCACTAACTTGTCACTGCACAAATACGAGCTTATAGTGTTCTTCACATTGCAGGTGGCAATGAGAAAAGGAAAAACTATGAAAAAGAGCCTTGATTTTACCCATTGCTATTACTCTTTTGTCAGTCAGACAAGTTTATACATAGTACAAGATATTTAGACACACAGTAAGCACAAATGTAGATATGAGTTAGCAACTTACAAACTGAATGTGCAAGTAGGAAACAAATTGGATCAGAAACAGAGAGAACAGACACCAAGTCAATTCCAGCTTTGTCTGTCCCCCAACAAATATGGTAGAAACATGGTGAGCAAAAGAAGCAGCAGAAGTCATCAAAAAAGCCCTAATTTAGGAACCTGATTTTTAAAAGTTTCCTTCGATTATCTAATATTCCACTAGATCTTAAACAACAAGGTAGAATTTCCAGTCTTTGCAGATCATTTAAAAGCTTAAGGGATTATTAAACTAGTAGTTTAAAATGACATTTTCACTGTACAAATATTTGTCTATTAAATAGGCTGTATGGCACAGGACCTGATCAGCCTTGGCAGTATTACAGGTTCTTCATATACTGCAAACCCCACTGTTTCCTCATAAAGCTGTCAAGTCTCAGTTTAATAAAACATATATAAACTCAATGATGTTAACCATGTCTTGGCAAGTTAATTCATTTTGTTTTTCTCCTGTTGGGTTTCTCCTATTAGGACTTTTATCAATTTATCATTCTAGGAGCACCACAGCAAATCTCTTGCTGGCACTGGAATACAAAATTGAAGAATAAGTTTAATTTTCCAACAGCCAAAATATTTAAATATATAAAAATACCTCTTGATTGACCATTAATATATTAATCCTCAGACAATGAAAAATTAGGGAGCTTTAGTAAGAACTGTCTCCAAATTGACCCTAAACCTCTTCTTGAGACTTCCTACTCTCTCGCTAATTGTTCCCTGCCCCATGCTACTTCATTTGTAATTATGGTCAAGGGATTTTACTTCACATTCACTTCACAGTGTCAGAGCCTGAATAATTCAGAAGGTAAGAATGGATTTCACACAATGGTTTCAGCTGGAAAAGACTCTAAGATCACTGAGTCCAAGCATTCCCCCAGCACTGATGAGTCCACCCCAAACCACGTTACTAAGTGCCACATCCACACATCCTTTAAATACTTCCAGGATTGGCAACCTGAGCACAGCCCTGGGCAGCTCATTCCAGTGCCTGACAACTCTTCCTGAGAAGAAATTTTCCCCAATATCCAATGAAAACCTCCCCTGGCAAATGTTGAGTCCTATCTCGTCACCTGGGAGAAGACCAACCCCCGCTCCTCTACACCTGCTTGTATTTGCAGGAAACAGCAGAAACAGGAATTGAATCAACCAAGTTTGTTCATTTGAAAAATATAAACACACAATGCTTTCAAGTGTACAATGAAAACCTGAAAGTTTGTCCACTGAATTTATGATGAATGCATTAAATTTCCTTGAAGATTCTGAACAGACACATTTAAATATCTGAGGTAAACAATCAGTCTATTCCCAGAAGAAGTTGTAAGAAAAGTGAAAATCCAAAAACAACCCAATGCATTAATTCTATCAAGTTATTTACCCAGTTCCATTTACAAGTCTAGCTCAGTTTAATTATCTCCAGAGAGAGTTTTGAACTGAAGAGAGAAATTTTGTCCATAAAGAAGTTTGCATGTAATCACACTGGGGCTTTTGTAGTTGTTGCTTTGTTTGCTTTTTTTGTTTGATTTTGGGGGTTCTTTTTGTTGTTGGTCTTTGGGGTGGGTTTGGTGGGGTTTTTTTTTCGGGGAGGGTGTTTGTTGTTGTTGTTGTTTTGGGTTGTTTTGGCTTTTTTGTTGACCCATATGAACAAATGGCAACTACTCCACACAGAACAAAAAAGAAGACAGAGAAAGGAAGACATAATGGGACAGCCTGTGTGCTCCAATGCTGCAGGTCTCAGGAAAGTGGGCTATAACCAGCAGTGAGGTTCAGAGAGAAAGCTGCTAAAACTGATCTTATTTCTCTGCCTGAAGCATGACTGAGTGGAGGAAAAAAAAATAAAATAAAAATCAGGGTTAGCAATAAACCTTCCCTCATTTTCCATTACCCTTCAGGAGATTACTTTGATGGGAATTAGAAAGCCCCCTGCAGGAAACTCTTTAGTTCTTGTTAAGTCTTTGCACAGCATGTTTGTTGCAATGGAAAGCTTGTGTTTGATGCTGTTCATCACTGTTGCTGCTGATTTTCTGAGGTTAGGAGACATCAGTCTGTTTGCACCCCTTTTGAGAGCTGCCAACGTGAAGATTTCACATGAGTTCCAAGCTTCTGGCGGCTGTGTTACAGCACATCCCCTTAGGCAAGCCTTCATGCCAGGCTGAACAAGTTTCACATATCAAATGCACATTTAAGGATCTTCAGTAGGTGAAACTGCTCTTCCTCAAAGTGGTAGCATGTGTTTGTGCTAACATTGGTCTATTTTCATTTCTAGATTGTGTTTGAAAATCATCAGTGGAATCTTTTCCCCTTTTGGGCTTGCTGTTATGGCAACTATTACACCATCTGCATCCAAATGGGAA
This sequence comes from Cettia cetti, assembly GCA_013401135.1. NCBI lineage: Eukaryota > Metazoa > Chordata > Aves > Passeriformes > Sylviidae > Cettia > Cettia cetti. Next base: position 95,808 of record VZUI01040386.1, read on the forward strand.
TTCTTGCCCTCCAACAGAGGCAGGATAGGTGTCTGGATTGTTGTTTATTTGGTTGGGGGTTTTTTTTTCCAGGTCTATTAATTCTAGTGGGTACTCCTGTCACACAGAATAATAATCTGCTACTATAATACAGTACTTCACTAAAAATTGACATGCACTTCACATTTTCTTCACCTCTTTTATTTAATGGTGCATCAGGGTTTTATTCCTCTAAAATTTGCTGAGGTATAAGCAAAAACCAAGAATGCACTCTGCAATTCCCCTGCCTTTTCCAGTAAATCACACTTTGTCTTGCTGGAGCCATACCTGTGTTTACCTTTTAGTTCTCCCCTCCAACCTTTCCTGTGTGGAGTCAACCAAGGTTTGTTCCTGACCTCTTCTCCATTTGCTCTGTTATAAGAGTGTTCAAACAAAATAAGTCTCTCTAAGACTGTCATTACAAAACCAACCTTTGCCTCTTTGCTACTTTTACTTCCTTTCACACTTCTGAAAATTACAGAGAGCTGATAAAGTCTGAATCACTTCTATCACTTATCAGGGGTTAAAAAAAATGCACACTTAATAAGGCTTCACCACCTCCCTTGGTTTCCTATTTCTCTCCCTTTACCCAAGCTGTCTTTGTATTAAGTGTAAAACTGTTCTAAAGCTGCCCTTTATGTCTACCAGATCCTATTATGTCTACACACAAGGGCAAAACTTCAGTGAATCTGGATCTATTCCCTTCCTCTCAGGGTCTGCTCTACTGTTGTTACCAAATTTGGTAGCTTATCATTGTACACAAAGGTAAGGAGTGATTTCCAGCTGGGAAAGACTTAGCACATCTCCCCCTGGCATAGGCAGAGGAAGGCTTTTCTTTAGCACACCTTTACGAAGGCTTTGCCGCAAGGCCCCAGAACCCTGGCTGCACATGGAGTTAATTATGGCCATGACATCTGTACCATGTCCAGCCCTGACAGAAACGCATGAGCAAAATCCACTAAACACCACCAGTACCTGCACCTCCCATGCCAAGGAAAGTCTGGCTCTCCTCATGGCTAGCAGCAGATTTTCCTATCCCTTAACCTTTCCTGTGGATGAATACATTCAACATACCCTGTTAACAGATCGGCTTTCATCTCTCTGCTCACAGGCACAGCAATTGCTCTTTTAGCAGCTGTGAATTCAGCACCTCTTTGATCCACAGTCATCCTTAGCACCTAAATGTTAAGTGGCATTAAGAGTTTGAGTCAGAAGCATCATTCTTCAGTGGTTTTGTGACAAGCATGTCTCAGGTGTCCATTTTATTTCTGCAGAGGATTTTTACTTCATGGTTTCCTCTTCCTACTTGCTCTGGTCAGCTGGATAAAACAAACCAGGGCATGATTTATTATGCAGGTGCAGGTTACTGTGATTCACCAGATCTATTTATCTGATCAGTCCTTTCTATGTAAGCCTGGGAAATAAAAGCATTTGTGATCAGACAGGTATTACCACCATTATTTATATTAGCACAAATAAGATGCTACACACAACACCACAGACCCCCCATGGACACACACTGATTTCACACACATTTTCCACACATTTCCATTGGCTCTGCTTGAGACCACATATTAAAACCCACCAATCTTCCCAGCAGACTGATGAAAGCCTCAGTAAAAACAGCTGCATTTCACATGTGGTTTAACTTAATGTCTCATCCTGAATGTTTAACTCTAGCTGGTAATGCTACTTTTTAATATTCACAGTCATCTTTTCCTTCACATTAGAAGCAAGGCATTCAGCCTTGAAAAGCACAGGAGACTACAATGAGGTTGGAAGCACTTCATTTCTGGAGTGTCCAAAAAATCACTTTTTTTATTGCAAGGAACATGAAGCAAAACTCATGCTTGATAACCTGTGAGCACATAAACCAGTTGCATAGCACTGTTAAACAGTGTAAACAAACACTTATCTGTCCACACAGTATTTCCTTTCAATAAAAATGAAGAATTACTAGCAGTAGGTAGCATTGCATGCTTTTTTCAGCTTGAGTCTAGTACTAAAAAGAAGAAGAAAAAAAAAGTAAAATGCATCTCACCTCCTGGTTGGGCCTGAAGAAAAAAAGTTACAAAACTATTTACTAGAAGCTGGAACATGCCTAAAAACCAACAGACATAGACAAGTTAGATAGTCCCTCGGGTGGGTGACATGAATTTAGAAGATCCTTCTTTTTTTCCCCTTGAACCCCTAAGATTAAAGATCAGTAATAAACTTACACAAGCAAGGCCACAGTCAGTCATGTGTCTGTCCCTGCTGCATGAACAACTGTGCCAGATACAGACATCAATGCCACCTCTCCTTTTGTCCTGGAAATACATTTCAAGACAGGGAAGCCTTCTCTGCTGTTGATTTCACTGCAAGTTGTGCCAGAATCCCATGGCTTGAATGGTAGCTAGTGATAGCACAGGTTTCTGTCCATGGTAATACATGACACACTTTGGCTTGGCCTTCACTTTGAGTAAATCAATGAGATCAGAGGAAAGATATCACCTTCTTGAACATGCTAGTTGTTAGGGTCATATGACACTACTGAAAAGGCTCTCAGGACAATCCATCCTTCACCAAAAGCAGTGGCAGAAGTCCCTGTGACAGCGTCATTGACTCCAGTTTCTTCAGCTCTAAGACAATAAGAACTTCAAGCGCTTTACAGAAAGCCCTCCTACTCTGTATTTAGAAGGAGGAATAGAAACCATCAAATTCCTTTCATGACTCCTGCTATTTTCTCTTCAATCTGAAGTGACAGGCCTTATCACTTGAGAGGTTCACTTCGCAGGGAGCACTCTGCACCCATTACACCTAATGCATAAGAGCCCTTCATTTCAAGATGCTGCAAAACGATTTTCCCCTAATATTGCAAGAACAACAGTAAGCCATAAATGTCTGGACTGTGTACAGATGAGAGGGGTGTAGAATAAGAGGATAAGAAAGCACTTTCAAAACTTACAAAGCCAGCAGAAGGTAGTGACACCAGCTCACAGCACTCATGTCAAAGACATTCCACAGAGCAGAGCCCAGCTCAGACAATTAACAAGAACATGTTTGATTGCACATTTCCCTATGGAAAATATAACATTAGCACTCATTATTACTGGAGGTTTTCTATCCCAGTGTTCATGGATAGTCACCCATCTTACAGGAGTGGTTCACAAATCCTAAGTAAAGACAGAAGCAGCTCCAAAGTAAACATTGTACAACCTGATGTCAATAGCAAGAAGATGGTGAGAGCACTGAGAAAGGCTCCTTTTGAACTTTTTTTACTATAGCCACATTGAGCAGGGAGCAATGCCCATTCACTGAAGTTTGGTTCTTTCCCCTTTCTCAGGAACTGGTGTGAGCCACACCAGCAAAACCCCATTTGCTGGGGCACTCTGTGCACCTCCTGGAAAGGTCTGGCTCCACAGGGATTCAGAGAGCCTCTTGCAGTGCATCCTGAGCCACTCATGAGAGAAAAAGCCACTCCAAGAAGCAGAATTCCTCATTCATTTTCACTCATGACCTTCTCATGCCACAGGCAACAGTGGCCACAGAAGCCCCATTGAATGTCCATCTGCAAAAGTGTCCAGACATAGAAGCAGGGAAGGGCAGGAGAATTGCACAGTGTTTTCCCAGGACACTCCATGAGCTCCTGAAGTTACAGCTAGGCAATTTCTTGGTTAAGTGCCAACTGCCTTTGATAGCCTCAAAGGTTTGTTATTCCATTAATTTGCCTAATTGTTTTTGAATGTGCTGCAATTAATACAGCAAATGGACAACAGGATTGGCAAAAGGACACTGGTGACAACTGCCTGAATCCTTGGTGGGCAAAAGGAAAGAATTTAAGAACATTTTTCTCTCTTTCCCTGCTCCCCATGTGGAAGAATGGATTAGGTCAGGCTGAGTGCATCTCCTCTCTTCCTGTGAAGGTGCATAATAATTAAAGGCAGTCAACCTTAAAGCCCAGGACAAGGCCACGTCTGATTCTCAGCTGATGCATACTTATGCATACTAAAACGAACTCTTGTGGAATTATACAAGGATTGAACCATTCTCATCCCAAGGTCAGAGTTGACAGTCAGTACCATCAAACCATGAAAACCCAATTCCCTGGAAACCAAAAATAGGACAGATCACCCCCTAAACTGTCAAAATTTACTTTACTGCTGTTTCAACAGGGGAAAAAAAAAAAAAAAAAAAAAAAAAAAAAAAAAAAAAAAAAAAAAAAAAAAAAAAAGTGTGATGTGACTAAATGTTCCCAATGGACCTCTGCAAGGAAAAGAGGAAAGGCAAAAAGAGCGAGAGGTCACCAAAGTGCATCTGATTAACATAATCAGTGTAAGAGTGGTGTCAGCAAAATTAAAAATAAAGTTCATAACCCCCAGAAAATGTTCTTAGGGCAATACGAGGAAGAAGCACAAGGTATGAGATGTGAGACTTTGGAATGAAGCTGAGGCAACTGACTTTTAGTAACTGGAGAATGTGTGCAAACAAGGTTTGGACAAATCCTTCAGCTGGGTTTCAGCCGTTGGTAGTCAAACTAAGCATTTAACAGATATTTATGGTATGGAGAGATAAATTCTAAGGACATTCAAAGTCCCTCCCTCTCCCATCACCTTTACTGCACACTTCCAGTGACAACAGAACTCATCCATGGACATGATTGTTCCAGGGAACTCTTGAAGGACAAGGACTAAATTCCCACTTCAGTGGGAACAAGGCTGGATTCTCTCAATCCTTCAGGCATTCAGTGAAGCAAACCTTTGGGATTAAGAGCAATTCCAGGCTTGGAAATAAGGCAAAATTTTTACCAGCATACAGGAGCACACAGATATATCATGTGAAGTAATGGCTACCATTCAAAACTTTTGCAATCAAGCAGGATTTTTGACTGGGTTATTTTCCTTTCTTACCTATTTCTATCTACCTGCCATTGAGCTAGCTGAGGAACACTAGTATATTCTGGGTTTTTTTAAAGTCTTCAAAGCATTTACTTTGTAATCTAGAGTCACTTCAATATTTTAAAATTTTATTAACCCCTTTTATATTACATAATAATTGTATTATACTGCAAAACATGTTTCAGTTTTTTGAAAAGAATCCTTGAAAATTACCAAAAAGGAATTCTTCAGAAAAATTTGACCTCTGCAGACATCAATTGCAAAGACAAATTCTAAGGATGGTATGTGAAACAATCCTATCTCTGGTGCCATTCTCCCTCATCCTTTCTCGGGTAGCAAATCAAAAATCTTTGTGCAAGAGGAAAAAAGTTATCAGATGCCTTCAAGGAACTGTAAAAGATCAAGGGTCACTGAGAAAGGACAATTTCAGGCAACTTCATATCTTCCAGAAGGGAATAGGAATTTTTTGCATCCAACAGGGAAGAGGGATCAGAGCATTTTGATTGGGCTTCCTTGAACTTCAGCTCTGGGAGTGACTCCACCAGCACACCCTCTGCTTGTTGGGTCAGGAGTCCCACTGAACCCAGGGCTGAGCCCCAGTTCCTGCCCACTCTTGAATTCAGGAATATGTCCATTAAATTTGCATCCATCACGTGCCAGGCCCTGACAGGGCAAAGATGGATCAAGCTGAGAAGCCTGAGTCACTGTCTGATCCCTGGAACTGATGAGCTGCACAGTAGGAGGGCTGCGTAGGATGTAAAATCACCTCTGAAGGCTGTTGGCTTGGTCTACCATATTAAAAATAAATTAAATTAGCAGCTCAGTAAACTCAGTTGTAAGCTGCAGTTGTTAAACAATTCTTGCCACAGGGGTAGCAGCCTCAGGGAAACCCAGCCAAGCAGAGCTTCAGCACTCTTCACTGAAACCTTGCCACCCGGCAAACACAGGAGGTATCCCGCTCACAGGGAATGCCATTTCCCTCCACTCACTTTACTCCATAAGAGGGGCAGAGAGAAATGCCCTCATTTTTCCAAGTCTGTCAACCTCCTAAAACTTCACCTCTGCATTTTCAGCTCTTTCCTATTCAAAATGTAGTTTCTTTATATTGGAGGAATGCTACTTATGATTTTTATTGTTTTTACCTGAAGTTCATCTTTTCACTTCTGTCACAGAGAAAGGCTTCTTTTAGCTACCCAAAAGCTTTGTATTCCATCTTGTAGTGCATTCCTAACCTGTTAATAAACCACAAAAAAGAAAACCCAAACATACAGCCTTGAATTTTCTAATTTCCCAGTATAGGGAAATAAGCCAGTCCTTGTTCCAGTCTCAGAAGTGAAGTACAGGAGACAAAGATTTAAAAGAGAGGCTGGTTCCTGTATTCTCCTGACTTTTGAACCAAGGAGGACATGTCCTGCTCTGCCAGGTAACCCATGCCAGGAGGGGAGCCCTGCCTGGCACAGCTCCCTGCCTGCTCCCAGCTGGGGATGAGCTGCTTTCTCCCATCTCCCTGCACAGCAAAGACAACCAACAACTCCCTCCCACTTTGCATATTCCAATCTAGCATTTCAAACAGAGCCCTTTGCTTTTTATCCTAAAGTGGTACTTGTTAAAGGAGCTGTGACCACTCAGGCTATTTCCTCTGAGGATGATAACGCTGCTGCAGAAGCTTCATTATTATGCTAATGGAGCACAGGCTGAGCAGCTTTCATAACTGCCACATTAAATCATCTACCAAGGGGAGGCCTCAAGAGCCATTTACATTGCACTGGATGCATATTAATGAAGCCAGGAGCAGCAGAATTGTTTTTGAAGCAAATAGTCAGGTAAGATGGAAAAAAAAACAAACAAAAAAAAGACATAAAATTAAGCATTGGAAACACTGGAGATGGGTAAACTTCACAAAGACTCAGTCTTGAGGCTCGGTTCTGCTGTCTGTAATTAGGACTGAACACCAGAACCAAGCAGAAATCTGCAGCAGCCTGGCTCTGATGGAGGGCTCTGTGACAGACTGCAATGGCTCCTGCTGTACAACACAGCCTCACTGTCACACAAACACACAGAAGAGCACTTCTTTCCTCCTCCTGTCCTCCTCATGCCCTGGCTCCCTCCCTCTTGCCCCAGGATACCCACTTGTGCTGCACCTAAAGCAGGTAATGCCACCACAAAATGAGATAAATACCTAACAACGTGCCTTCAGAGGAATTCAGACACATCCATCAAGACCAAGGACATAAAAGCAAACAAGTGACATTTAGAGTGATCTTGGGCTGACAGCTGAATATAGATATACTTTTCCCAAAAGATGAACCATGGGGAAGTCACCAGATGAAGGGGGATGAAACAGACAGGTAAGGTGGTTGAAAGAGCAGGAGTGATAATCATGGCAGCTCACCTGCCCAGACAGTGTCACGCTGCTTTATTTCACATTTGCTCTAGAAAATGTCTATTGTCAAGAGGGAGTTTAAGGGCAGAGCAGTGTCATTACCGACAGGAACTGGGAGCTTTTCCCACTCATATGAGAAAATTGCATAAAGGAGAGAGCTCTATGGAGAACAAGGATGATGTTGGCATTGTTATTGAAGCAAAGTCAGGACCTTTTTATCAAATCACAGGTTTGTTTAGACAGATAGGCATATTTTTAAATTATTTATAGGTGAATATTAGTGCACTGTAGAAAGGAAACACTTTAGAAACCTGGCATCCCAGGAAATGTTTTATTTTATGATTCAAGCCATGCATTCTCTTTCATCACCATGTTCCTTAATATCAACAATCCACTTCCCTATCTTGCTCCTGCTTCTCCCCTCCCTGGACATCTACCCTCCAGATCCAAACAACGCTTGACAGCAATCCTTCATGTCCTCAGGACATCACCTTCTACAGCTCTCTCCTTCTCCATACCTCCTGACCTCAAAGGGATCTGATAAGAGCCAATGTTTACAAAAGCAATAATTCACCTGGAGCCAGTGAAGAATGATTTTTCTTTGTGGTTAAGAAGCATTTATCCACCATCTAATTTGAAACCCAAGAACATACCCTCATTAAAATATGTAATTTCATTATGACTGAAGAGACTTCTTGCACACTACCACTGCAAATGCCATGGGGAACCTTGCACATTACACAAGTACCAAAGTTTGGCAAAAAGTCATTCACACAGCCTTCCAAGTAAGCCTTTGCAAGCCTTTACCTGCCATAAAAAGACCAGAACTAGAATCAGGAAAGTTTGCTGTAGCTTTCTCCATATTATGAGAAAAGAATGACTGGGGATAGCGTGGGCCTCCAGAATAATGACCCCAGCCAGAGGGAAAAAGCTCTGTACCAACCTAAGATGGTGCTGTAGGAAAGCAGACACTGCTGCAAGATGGTTTAGGCCATCTTCCCCAGCCTAAAGAAATTATTCACCACTTCAGCCTTTAATTGACTTTTGAAGATCCACAAATTGACTTTTGAAGCAATTCTCAAGTCTTGTTTTCCAGTCATTTAAAAATTTTTCCTGACCCATTGATTTTTTTGACGCCACCTCACTAAAAAACTAATGTTCATGTTCTCATGATAACTGCCCTTCCTACTGAAAGCAGCAAATTTTGTTTGCCATTATTGAGACTTTTCCTTCAAATACTGCTTTTTCTATCTCAGTTGTGTTGCCAGTACTAAAGGGTACCATATCAGCAGATAAGCTGGCACATAAGAAAATCACAATGTTCAGCATTCATGCCTCCTCACATATTCCAAAATACCTAACTTTGGGGACAATCCAGCACATACTGTCCTTGAAAGGGAAAGAAAATATTTATTAGTATCTTGCAATTCAACAAGTAATATTAATCTGATAATAGATAAATAACATAACACAGTTACATAAAAACACCCATAAAAAGAAAATTAAAAGGATATATATATAAATAGATTTTTGTTCTTCTAAAATACACCAGCAAAACAAGAAATGTTTTGAATGCCAAAGAGCTTAATTTAGCAAATTAATAAAATATGTAACATTTTCAGTATCTAATCACAAATGGAGTACATGGTTTGATTTGCTTCTTGCACACCTTAAGCCCATTTTTGCCTAATCAGCTTTCACCTCCTAATGAGGTCTTTGATACACTGCCATTATTGCTGCTGCTAGAGACCATTTGAGTGATGTGCATGGAGCCAGGTAAGGAGCACAGGATAGCAGTGCATACTTGCATACCTTACATGCATTATGAGTGATAATTCCACTCAGGGTTAATTTACTTTCATTATCTAAGCAAGCCAAGTATGTGTTAGAAAAGTGTTTATCTGGAAGTTCCACAAAGGGGGTTGGTTTGTGTTGCAAGAAAATTAATGAAACTTAACCTTTTAAATATGAACAGATGGTGGAAGAAACAGAAATTCCATTACCTAATAAGATAAAAAGTGTACTCAACAAGGTAAAGTTCATAGTCAAGAATCTAGTCTTGTACACACACGGAGATCAGGAGATACATGAGAGTCCTGCATGGTTTTGATTTGTACCAAAGCCCCACAAGTCTTCATTCCTAATCTCTGAAAGCCTGACATTAAATTAAACTTTTATATGTGGTTTTGCTGAGGACAGGATGAGGATGGAACTACTCTGTGTATTTGCTAAATATTATCAACAGAGGTGACATTTTCTACTGCTGATACCCACAGATTCCACTTTGTTGCTTGTCTGTGAATCACAAGCTCCTAAACCATTTTAAGCACTATTTTATCCAAACCATTGAATGCCAGTTAGATCCCTGTAATGGGCTGGTTTTGCCCCGTTTCATTCCAATGTCTGCTTTAGAAATGGTTTATTCTCTTTCACTTCCCCAGAGTTGTTCTGCCCCCTATTACTGTCTGTTCCTGAAGGGATTTTTCTAGAAGGTTCTGAAAGATTTCAGTGCTGTCACTGCAGAGCTGCTCTCTCCAGCACCACAGGCACTGGGGTTGACTCTGATAGCTGGTGTCAGGAGGGCTTCCATCTGCCATCCAGGGATGGAAGGGTTGCAGCAGTGCATCAGATGTGCCTGTGGGACCAGCACTGTGACTGGCCCATCAAACTGGGCACTGAAGTACAAGACAGCATCTGACTCTGCAGGTAAGGCTGAACCACAGCTGGGTCCTGCTTTTCTTTCATGAGACTACATAAAACCAGAAAGGTCAAAATGCTCTCTCAAAGCAGCTTCTGATTCTCAGATAGATTCATCACTCAACGGTTGAGAAATTTTAAAAAAAGAATTGCTTTCTTCATTTCAGAAAAACTGCCTAATCCTTCCTACAGTGTAGATGACAGTTTTGGAGCTCCAACCTCCAAAAGAGTTCCTGTTTTGGAAATCAGCCATCCTTACTTCTCTCTGGCAGGCAATGGCAGGGAAGAGAGGATAAACTCTTCCAGGCTGGGGACACCAGCCACCAGAAGGCACCAGTGACACCAGATAAGGACCCTTTAGAGCTGAAAATCTGCAAGCTGCTCTCCTCTGACAGGCTGCTAGGAATGCCACAGGCAGGCAGACAGCCTAGGAGAGGAAATTTGCTCCCCTTTCTTATCATCTGTAGCTCAAAGCCATCAACTAGACATGTTGAGAGAAATATATAGCCTGTGTTTGTCTTAAAATACAATACTTCTTGTCGCTCTACAGTTTGTTACTTCTAGTCAGAACACTTTTTTAAGTGATGTAGTTTAAATTGCATATGTTTCCATGTATTGATAATTAATCATCAAATCATCTGGCACCTAGACTGTCATATAGAAGCTGAGGTAACATATCTACAATGTTCAAAGGAAAATCTCTGTTTCTTAATGGACAGAGAAAACATATACCCAGGCTAGAGGAATATGCACATGTCTAACACTTCCCAAATTTGAAAAGAGAGTTAATTCTTTGCAGGGACAGCTTAATACAATAGACCTGGAGTGCACAGACCTGGACCTCTGCCAGCACCTGTCTGTTCAGGAATTTCATCCACTTTTATAAGCTGATGCTCTCTGGATCTCAATTAACCAGACAAGCTGGTACAATTGTAGAGAACTCAAAAACAAGAGAGAGAAGATTTCACAGATTCTCCATCTTTAGGCCTCCTGTAAGCATGACACATACAAATAGAACCCAATATTGTAGGTGACATCCTTAAAATTATGAATTACTGTGAGGCAATGAGAAGCTGGTAGAGAAACATCAGCATGAGGCCCCAGAACAAATGTTATTTTTCATGGCTTACTTCAATCATTGTCATCGGAAGTCGGCACCTCCACCAAGCAGCTCACTGATTCCACAGCTTGAGTGGAATCCAGGATCTGCCAGGCCTGGAGGCTGCTCCAGGAATTAACCCCAGCTCCAAGCAGACAGAAGGGTTCACCAGCATGAACCTAATTAAAGGATGGAAGACCACATTTACACAATGACAATATAATCACCAGAACAGAGATGCATCAAAATGCCTGAACAGCACGTTAAATCATGAGAACTTAATGTTTGCATTGTAAGAGTCTCACAGGATTTAAAAGGAATGGAATCAATAGACTCCTAAAGAAATTACAGAAAAAATCCCACAATGTTTTCTAGCCAATTGCATTCCTCCCACATATTATCCAACCTTACTAAAGAAATCCAAAGCAGGGAAAAAACTTTCCAGTAAATTACTTTTGCTTATAAGTGTAACCCAGAGATTCCTACTAAATGCCATTTGACTGCTCACATGAACTTTTATTTTTTAATCATGGCATAAAACACTGCTACCCTGCCCTGTAAAACAGTCTGGCATTTACTAGAGTCATTACCTGTCTGGTCTGTTGGGACTGGATGCTTTTAGGATGGGATGTTCAGAGCAGTTTTTATCCACAGACAACCACAAACCATTAAAGACAGCTGAAAGTGGGAAGCACTACCAAATGGGTAAAGCAGGCAGACCAGCATCAAAGCTAAACAAGAATGTAACCAGAAAACCACCCAAAGAAAGAGGGCAAGACAAGATATTTGGAGATTTTATACCTCAGTATGTCACCATTCAATAAGTCTATTTATAGTGCAAATTTTAATTCTCTTCTGTGATGCCTAATACAAACTGGGTATTGAAAAGGCAATAGATATTCATGACACTTTTTACAAATTTGTAATTTACACAACAGTATAAACTGTCTTGCAGTAACTAGCCCACTTCAGATCTTGGCTCAGAATTTAAATTTATATCCTAAGGAGATGAATATGAAAATTCAGTCTGAGGAAGGAATTGAGCATTAAAATTTTAACACAAATATAAGTTAACATTAGTTTTTAAGTAACTGACTGTGTCCCTTGTGATGGAAACCAGGGGCACACATTTTTGCAGGCAGTGCTGACCCCCACTCTCAGATTAGTACATGTTTTAAGAGTCTAAAAAGACAAGGAAGAGAAGCCCTTAAAGAGAGGTGAACTTTTCTAAATAAGAGTAGTATATTAATTTTCTCCTATGGCTTTATCATTATTGTTAATATAAAAAACTGGGGTTTCTTCACTTGTTTTTTTCCTCTGTTTCCAAGTGTTAGAGGTGCAGCAATACATGCCTCCTGCCAATGGAATAATTCTTAGATAGAAAAATCATGAGCTTCCCAATTATCTCTTTTTGATTGATCTTTGGACTGTTTCCCATTAAATATACCTCTGTCAAAATTAACACACCCGAGCCATGCAATTCCCACCCTGATCCCATGGGGGCCCATCATGTCAGATTATCACACTCACTGACATGACACAACCTGATTCACACTGCAGATCTTCACTGGTAGCCCGAGGCCAGGGTAAAATAAATTGCATCAGTGCTATCTGTGGGATCAATTGATTGCAGGGTCTAATATGACTAAAGTCCAGGAGAATTTGTGAATGCTCCAGACACAGGGCAATTCTTTGAAATCAATGATTGCTAGAAAAGCTCAATAACTGGGGGCTTTAGGCTATTAATACCAGCTGGTCATTAAGTCCACACAAATTGTTATAGCTTTTATAACCTTTTCTTATCTAGAGAAAACAATTAAACATTTTAATTACATTACATGGATGACAGAAGATAATTGGAGTTATCAGGAAATTATGCAGTCCTGTTAATGTGAGTTACTATGTCATTTCCATTGCTCACAAATGTACTTGCCATCTAGATAAAGTAAAACCAGCCTTCAATAAGGTCCATATTCAAACCACAAAGATGGAAGAACACAAAATAAGTAACCCAAAGCTGAACAAATTATCATATTAAGATGATATTGTAGAATCTTTAAACTACTGTCTTGGAATCAAAATATAGTGATGGAGACTGAGTTGAAAAGCTCAGTTGTCACCTGTGGAAATAAATTACTTCTCATACCTGCTCTTATTTTTAAATTGCAAAGTACATAGAATACAAAAATTCTACATTTATATAGCTTTTGTGAAATATTCTGCACCTTTACCTTCAAAAAAAAAAAATAGTGCCATCAATAGAGGACAACCTGTCAGAAGCTCCTCCTTGTATTACTTCATCTAGCCTTTGCCCCTTTCGATCTGTTCTGGGTATGTGGGTTCTTCCAAAGCTCCTAATTCCACAAAACCAGGTTTGGCCCTTGTTTCAGTACATCGGTTCTTCGCTGGGATTGGGCTGTCATGGTGAGATTTGCAAAGGGCTACAGCTGTGTTCAAAAGGAGAGCTTTCACACCATGACTGCAGCCCTCTTAAATATGAAGAGAATGTGGAGGAATGTAGCCCTTATATTTTTGCTGCCAATCTTTTCTTGCCTAAGTTGCTAGGGCTGAACAGCAGGAACAACAGCAGCTGCATTAGTTCCCAGGGAATTCCTGGTCATGATGTGCCAGCCTGTTGGACTTTGAAGATTTACTGTTTTGCGCTTAAGGGAAACGTATAAGAAAATATTTACAAGTGCTCATTAAGGCTAAATTGTGTCCTTATCCTGTGCAGGTACCCTGGGAATTAAGAAAATTCTATAATGAGAATGGATGTAAGGCTGTCACACTTATGCAGGAATAGTCACTTGGACAAGGGAAGGATGAAGAACAAAACTACAAATACAGTAAAGGGCAAAGTTTAATAAAATGCGAAATATGAATCACCTTTATTATGGACACAGTCATACTGGTATGTATAAACAAGAATATATTCTGAAAATTTTATGTCAACTAGTCTTTCCTCCAGCCCTAGTGAGGCTGCAACTGGTAGTACTGTGCCCAGGTTTTGTTTTTATACTTGAAGCAGGTTGCAGAACAGAGGCAGCACAGGATTAAAAATGCATATAACATTTATGTTCCGCCATGTCTAGATGATTCACAGGGAAAGACCAGCCTGCAAAGGATTTATGCAGAGAACAGGATTCCAATTATTACATACAGGTAAGTACAAGTTTGCCATCTCTACTGCAGAAAAAGCTGTAGTGGAGGAGCCTCACATGGGACTCACCCCCATGATTTAATATATTTTTCTAACAGAGTCCTCACTGTATTGCCAGGAACTGAAAGCCTACATGATGATGTTTCTTAAGGAAGGAAATGAATGAAAAATCTGCATAGCTGTGTAATGCAGGCTAAAAGTCAGAATGGGCCAAGAGCTGCAGCTCCATCCTAGCCAACACACCACAGCCTCAATCATGGTCACTCCTGATTTATCAAGACTTTTATTGCACTGAACAAAAAATCAGGTCCCCTAGTTGGGGACTTGGCCTTCTCACAGGCTTTGTATATAAGCAGAAATGGATCTGTAATATACAATTTGGGGTTACTTATGATGTATTCTGAAAAGGATAAAAGACACTACTTTGAATTTGCATGATGGAAGAACCAGGAGATTCTGAATCTGATTCCAGTTTATGAGGTCAGGTCTTGGAAGCAAAAAAGGCTTCGTGAGTCTCTGCTTAGAGATCACACATGTGAGGCTGCACATTTCAGGACATAAATAATGGAATATAAACCTTGCAAAAGAAAACTTTGCACTCCTGAATTTTTTGAAGGGGATGGATTCAAATTAAATCTATAAGATTTCGCTTGCAGGTGTTTTCATTGTAACCACTTTATTTTGGTATACCTTGGATTCTTAATCTAAATCTGCCTGAAGTCTGCACATTGCCTACCCATACAGACAAATTATTTGGTTTGTCTTATGGACAGGGCTATTGAAGATATGTGCTCCCTTCCACAGAATCACAAATGTTTTTATATTTTTCTATATTATCCAGTCATTTATCCCATCTTTCCAAAGTTTGGCATTTTAAACAGACCACACACTTAAGTTTGTTTCCATTGACTCTCTTGACATTTGTACACACATAAAACCAGCCAGAATTAGACTCAAAGGGCTCCATCTATTTTTCTAGATAACTCAGCAGCCTGTCCCTTAAATGTAACAGATCTATGACAGCAGCATAAATTCAACTGTCCTGATATCCCTAATTTCTTCCTATCAGAAATGTAATATTGCACACATGCAATGGCACACATGCAGCCAGCTGCAATATTACATGCCAAGAAAATACAGTTTTTCTTTGGGGTGGAGAAGAACCATAATCCCTGAACTGATGCTCTGCTCAAGGAAGAGCTAGGAAAACCCAAGAGAGTTTGGTTACAGCTACACACAGATTCTCAGATGGTTGCTTGCAAAAATAGGAAGTTGTTCATAAGGCAAATGCTCACTAAATCTTCATAGCAAAGCTGCTTCTGTGGAAAAAAAAAAATTTCATGTCTATCTCAGAGTTCTACATTTACCTCAATATGCGAGCCTTAGCCTACTCATAGCAAGCATCACCTGTGTGTCCAGCATCATTTGACCATGATCATTTTGTTCACTTGCTTTTTCAGCTTTTCCCCCAGGATGTACCATGTGTAAAAGCCTCCAGTGTTTTTTCACAAGGTCCCTGTGCATATGAGGCCTTGGGGAGAAATCTACCATATTAAACAACTGCAAATCGTTCTCCTGATCTACATGACAAGCTACATTGGATAAAATGGTGCTGTAAGAGAAGAATTATTTGAATGTGAAAAGGGTTATAGCTCACATGGGAAAGCAGGAAAGAAGACAATGGCCACAGCATCACTGATGATACTGAGAAAGTGGAAAATATTATAATTATCTCCTTATCGTGACTCTCTTTTCTAAAATGAGCCATTAAGAATATCTGATACAGATACCTAAGCAGAAAATAAAATATCCAGTTTCCTTTCCTTTTTTTTTTTTTCCCATATTCCCTTTCGGGAGGGAGATTACATGTGGCCTCACACAACTATCCAGCTTTACTAAGAATGAGATTTTCATGAAGACTCAATGCACTTTCATCATGAATGCCAGACCCAGTTCAAGTTCTGCCTAATTTAATGAAGAAACCCAGAACACATTTCCTTAATATTTTATGAAGCTGCTTGTGCTGCATGTTGGAAGGTCAAGTCCAAGTTACATCAAGAGCCCATAGAAGTGCAGGCCAAGAACTGTGCCTTCATCTTAGGCAGATTTTTTTTCCACTCACAAGGAGAAACATCCTGTTTGTAAAGCCTCTGCAGAGAGAACTGCTTAAATATATGGTGACAAATCTTTCATGAAGATGAAGATGAAATAGGGCTATCAGTAGAGCAGCTATGATGATGACAAAAATCAAATCAGCAGTTTTTGCTATTCTAAAAACTATTGAAAATACCAGCTTTCAGAGTGGCATTTTTCATTTTTGGTTTTATGATGCATCTAAGGGAAATACGTGCTTCATATGAATTCGTGGTTATTACACCACTGCTGCAACACTCTGTGTGTCAGCATTTTCATGGTGAACTTTGGAGTACTGGGTCTGTAACCTGTCCATAAAAATCTGCCCAAAGCAGGAACCTGACATAAAAGCTAACACAGGTGCATTATTCTAAGCGGGGTGGGATAAAACATTTTAACCTTAGATAAATTAAAAATTACTGATTAATGATTAATGATAACTGGATTTGGTCGCTTTCTTGAATCAGATTGAATACATAACATAGGGTGCTAAATCAACCATTTATAATATCATTCTAACCTTCTAATACTGAGATGTTTTCAGACTTCCTTTTTATATAAACAGGGTATCTCAGTAATTTAAGAAAGGTGGTTTTGGAGATCTCTATCTTCCTCAGTTGCCTCAAGTATATGTCCAGGACCCACACTTTTCATGCAGACATTACTGTTTCCACATTTTAAACGGGACACCCAGCTCAGAAACATGCCAAAGGTCAGGAGGTGTGTCAGAGTGAAAAATCAGCCTTCTACCCTAAACCCTTAGCCTTCACACCAATCAAAAGAAAAGCAGCAATATTCTCATCTCTTCATCAGAGAGAATTTCAACTGAGACCTTTTTTTTTTTTCCTTTGTATCTCTCAGTTCTAAGTCTCTCACAACAGCTACTATCACTTCTATAACAACTGGACTAGAAGTCAACTCAAAAAGTATTCTGAGATCATTCCTACCTCATCATGCATATCCTTTCAGCAACAAAATTACAAATCTTACATGGAGATTATTCTAAGCCCACATCTTTTGGATGACTGTGAGCACCATTGATTGTGCTGTGAACATAGACTGAATGTTGATAGCACTGAATATATTTATGTTTTTGTCTGGGAGGGACCATGTATCTTAATAACGATAGAAGCAGTTAGAAAAACAGCTTGCCTCCTCGTTCCACAGTTTATAGCTTTGAAAGGAATAATATGATATCCTATGCAATTTTCAAAGCACACAACTCAAATTTGAAAAAGAGTAAGATTAATCTATCAATGAAGAGCTGCAAGCACAATGCTGGATAACTGAGACTGGAAGGAAAAGGAAAAAACACCCCAAAAAAACCTGTTTCATTAATTACAATAAAAGTAGAAAGTCTTTGAAATCTAATAAGTCTCAATGAAGGCTACTCCCACTTTAAAAGAGTGAGTCATTTTTTGGGTGCCAGATCAAGGTTATTTTTAAAAGTCAAATGTGTATAGTCTAGGCTGTGGTACTGGTTTAATACTGGCCATTTTGATAATGCAAAAGAGAAAGCTGTGACAATAACATACCACCCATAATACTAATTTGCTATAGAATGCTTTAGAATATGTAACATATAAAATACACTAATGTATATTGTTTTAAAAAAAATCTAAGCAAAGTATGTTATTTGGGATATAAGTGGGTAATTCCTTAGAGCTGTGGTCTCCAAGATAACAACCTAAACATTTGGCTCTCCCTGTCTTGACAGCAGATCTTATTTGTTTGCTTTATGCATGAAAGCATAACTTCAGTATAATGAAATACCACACCACATTTAATACCCACAGTACAGAAATAAAAACATCCTTATTGCTAATCACCTTACAAAGTGGAAAAGTCTCCTAATTTCCTTTATCTTTCAAACATCTTTCATATTTTAAATTAGAGTAGGCAGTGGGTATTAAGAGTCTGACAGAGAGAAACATGAAGATCCCTCCCCAGACCCACATTCTGCCTTTATATATTAGCTTCTAACATTACAGGAAAATTACTATACAGTGTGCTATAACAAAGAAACACACATTTTATATACAACAATTGTAAACTCAGATTTCATTCATCTTGATTCATCATTTAAGCAGGATGAGAAATTGAGGCTTAATTGGAAATGTACATCATGGGACAAGACACAGAGAGCCCCAGTCAGACCCCGAGAACAGCTGATTCATACATTTATTTTCTCAGTAAAAGGGGGTGTTTCTGGATCATTTATCGTGTGAGAGGCTCAGGACACTGTAGCTTAAAAGAACCAAATTAATCAGTGTACTGACAGCTCTTTCTAACAAGATTTCTCCTCACTTAAGTTCATTTCCTGATATTAAAACCTAATTTTAGTTTGACGCTAAACCTCAGACTTCTGTGATAGGCCACTGTAGAACAACCCATAAATACTGTATTTCCAGCCCATGAATTTGAAACAAATTTCCAAAAGAAAGTGCTCTGTGTTTCTGAGACGGGTCCTGGAGAAGGAAAGGGAGGCACTTCACACCATTAGCATAGGACACCTTTACGGGAACATTCTGCATCTTTGGAAAACATTCAGATCCCATTGTCCTGCATGCCTCAGAACCTACAGGAAAAAATAAGGGGTGCACCAGGGGTGCACCCGGGGTGCATATATGCAGATAAATTTATCATTGAATTATTTCTACACATTAAAGAATTGTTATAATTCCTTTTTCTTTTTTAGTATACTTTGTATACTTTTGTTTGTTTTCTGAAAAACTAATGCTCATTTTCCAAGATTTTAATGATAGTGGAATATCATAAAAATCAAGGAATATCCTGGGGTCTCTTTCATGACACTCAAACAGAATTAGGACAAGAACATCTACTTTCTAAAGTGTTGCTGAGTGTATTCCATGTAAATTAAGCTGCCAGTTTCAGTTCTTCTACAAAATCTCTCTGTTTTGGGAAACCAGACAGTTTCTGAGGGCTCTCTGCCCTGAGCCCTCAAAGCATGAAGCAGCAGGAGTGGAGGGAAGTCTGCCTTTGATCATTAACAAAGATCAGCTCTGATGGATGCCTTGGGCTCACAGTTTTCTTACCAGGCTTGCCCCAGTACTGCTTGACACATTATCTCTTGTTAAATCACTCCAATTTGCAACAGGACATTGATCTTCCTGGCCTTGCCTGACACCCCTGTGTGCACCAAGCCCTGGTGAACATTTTCACTGCACCAATGCCATAGAAACATGAGATTCCAGAGAGCTCAGGAACCACTTCAAAGTGCCTACACTGAGAAAACTTCTGCAGTCTCATTGCCTCTGAAGGCTTTCACTGCCATGCTACCCTCCAGCAGCCAGGTACATTTTGGGACTGGTCTGAAAGGTCCTGGTGTATGGCTGGTTTGGAATAAGTCTGTATGATCCCACCTTACATTACAAAAGGTTCCAAATACTATGTTTCTTTTAGTAGAAATAGTCCATGAGCCACTGCAAAGCTGTTCAAGTCAGAATGTTTCAGATAAAAACATCTGAAAATCCATGGTAAAATTTACTTTATCCAATATTTACATTATCATGCCAAGTTGTTACTGTGCTCAGGTGAGGCTGACTGAAGTGGGGTATGAGAGAAACATACCCTGGAACAAACTGATTCTCTGTCAGGACTGGCATGTGAAGCAGGGGAAAAGCTTTTCTGTACCCTCAAAGGATACAACGAATGGAAACAATTCCACAGGAGGTTCCACAGAATTGTATCTGTACTGAATCATACACTGCAGCAGCCACACCCTCCTCTTGTATTCAGGATCTGAGACTTTATACAAACTGAACTCATATAAAACAAATTTTAAATCTTGTCCTACCCTAGGTTCCTTGGTTCACTGAGATTTGAACATTTCATGTATTCATCCAGGTAACCTGCTCTGACAGAAATAGCATTGCTATATTTTAACATCAGGGATTTGAAAGTGCAATTCCTTAAACAACAATCAATCAACCTATTGCTTTCACACACATTCACTCTCCAGTGTAAACTCTTAAAGATGTGTAACTGGGAAGTGTTTACCTTACTTTTACAAAGCTGAGAGCAGACCTAAGGTGCAGAGTGACCAAACACTGGAAAAAAAAATGCATCATGCAAAGGGCAGCTGAAGCAAGTTATTCAAATTGCCTACTGGTTCAAAATCTCCCCCATGAAAGTCATTGAAATCTATTTGTAAGATAACAGTGAGATTTAAAACAAGCTGACAGAAAAACTCTGCTGGGAGACCATCCTCACTGGAAGTTTGAGGTTTTTTCACTCCAAAGTGTCTCTCAGTCTTGAAGAGCACTGCAGCCCACACAGCTTTCTAAGAACATTTAAGAAAACCCCGACATTTAACATTTGCCTGCCAGCCAAATGGACCTCCAAGGTGCTGTGTCTCTGAATAACTTTACCCAAAGTATGTGCAGTATTGAAGGAATCCTAACTTAAATGTTTTCCAAGGTAACTTCACACACATAGGAAGTCACACCAACCCTCGGAAAATCATACTCTTTCTGGATTGGGTTGGGTTTTAATTTTTTTAGAAGGCTAACGTAAGAAGGGTTAGAAGAAAATATAAGCCCTAACTCAGGTGCACTGGGGAGGAAACTGCATCTAGGAAGTGGCAGAATATGCTCAGCAGGCCAGAGAAATGAAGCTTTAGCGATTCTATCTGCGTATTTAAGACCTGGATTCAGTATTACATCCCAGTTTGACAAAACACCTCAGCACAGGCTTAAAGCTAAGCCTGTGCATAGCTTCCACTGAAGACAAGATAGATTTTGTAAGATGTCAATCACTAGAGATGCTAAAGGTTTTTAGTCCAAATATCCCAATTCTTACCTACAGACAGCAGGAATCCTGGAAGTGAGAACAGTTTTCTGCAGCACGCCTCACTGTTTAAGGAAAACAGTTATTACAATTTTCAAACTCTGAAGTCAGGTATTTAAATCCCAAGCCAGGTACATAAATAATAAAGCTGCGTGACTTTCAGACATGCTGAGTTCCCACTGATTTTAATGAGGGCAGTACACATTCAGATCCTCTTGAAAGCAAGACTGTTTAGATACCCAGGTATGAATGAAGAATCTTGACTTTGAGATGGAAACAGCTTTTATAAGAGCCAGTTGGAGTTTTTGATCACTTCTTTTACATAGCTGATTAGAGAGTCTGGCTCTGAGTGATTATCAAGCAGCATGTCCCACAGAAGAGCTGCACTCTTGTTTGCAGTGGGATGTACCTGAGGTAAAGGCAGGCTGCCATCCGCCCCGTGGTGGTGAAGTTAAAACGTACTATTTAAACTGAGTTTCTTCACTAACAGCCCCACGTACCCTGGGATTTCCTAAAAAGATGACAAGGAAGCTACAGTATCACAAATCCAGGAATATTCAAGCTGTTACACACTTTAGCCAGCAAATTTCAGCAGGTCATTGCCAGCAGACCCTCCACTTCTATTTCCAAGGTGGAAGGCTGAAGCCATCCATGACCTGCACCAAACCCTGGTTTTGTCAACCTCTTGAAGCTGGGCAGGTGTGAGACTCCAGCTCTTAAGCACTAATCCCTACATTGGTCATCACCTCCAGTACCTCTTTTGTCAATATATTCAGTGGTGGAGGCTTTATTCAGTGCTTTGAAAGAGATTCTCCTGCAGTGTCTGGGGTAGAGCTGACGGGAGAGAGCTGCTTGTTGGTACTCACACTATTAAAATAATGCATGTGGCACAATCCATCATCCATGGTAGACATTAAGCACTCTCTAATATCAATTACCAATTAAGAGCTGAGAAACAATTTTTTCTGATTAGCAGTCCAGTAAAATTACAGTCTGCTAGGAAGGAAGAATCTCACTTCCTTTTCTAGACTTACTCAGCAAGCCCATTCCCAAATAAACAGAAGGAAATTTGACAGTTTGAGAGAAGCCTCTGATATTTGCAGATATTTTACTTTAATTTACAATTTCATCACATATCCAAGCGCCACATTGCATTTATGAGTGTAAAACAACATAGTGAGTAAGATCCCAGCAAATCAACAGGGAAGAAAACAATTCATATTGCAGGCAGTTTGTATACCTGCTCATTACCTTCAGCAAATTGCTCATAAGGACACAGCTTTTTCCAGAAGCTGTTTATTTAAGTGCTTAATGGATATTCCTGTCACTAGGCAAAGAAAAGTCACATCAAAACCTTTGACACATCATCTGATGTTATTTTATATTTTAAGAAATTTGGCACACATCACATTACAGTGCAGGGCATTATTAAGTGTCATTCCAGGATATGAGATGATCGATCAGAAAGATCCTTTTGGATCAAATGAAATTGAATAACTGACATTTCAGCATGAACAGAAGTGCAGGGTCGACTGAAGAAGTTGCCATATGAGGAAGAAACCTGATCAAAGAAGCTTAATTATTTCTATTTCCCCTTTTCCTCTTCAAAATATTCCTAATAGTGTTGCATTTAGGTCTCAAACCCAGGTCCCTTCCTCTGCTCAGTGCCTGGCTTTCCCACTATCTACACTGTTGAGTCCTGGAGAGCCATAAAATACAAAGAAATTCCCTGTAAAGAATCTGATCGTGTTACTCAGATCATTTGGCCTTGTGCTTGCATTCACTATATGAAATGGAATGCTATGAAACCAGGAACAGAGGGGATTAGGGAATCTCTTTGGGTTGCTCATTCACTTCCCACCCCCTTTCCCTCTCCCTCTGTCCTGGGTCAGGCTCCTTTCCCAGACCAGTCTCTGTGCACTCAAACAAAATGCAGACTGATGGAGAGTGTTGCAGTAACTGAAACCCCCTTTGGAGAAAAAGAAAAAAAAAAAAGGGAAAAAAAAAAAGGAAGTGAAAATAAAGACAAATTGCTGTTTATCTGAAACAATACAAGTCATTCTGATGGGTATAAATAGTAGTTGGAAAATTATTTTTGTGACCTAGTATATCAAATCCAGCATTTCTGTTTGGCATAGGCGTGGCTGCCTTAGTCCAGAAACAGCCCAGGTTGGGAGAGGGACATGTCTGTCACACACATAATGGCTCAGTGCTCTACATTGAAATAATTTATGAATACCAAGAGGGCTAGATTCTGCTACTATGGTTCAGGAAAAGTCACAATATATTTTATAACTTCTTTAATTCTTTTATTTTTTAGCTATGAATGCCTCCTTTTGGTAATTTTTCATGTATTTGACAAGCCTGCACATCCAATCCCTGGGCAAACTATCCATATCAAAGAGGCAGCTCTTGCACAAGAGCAGCCACAGAAGTACCTGTGCCTTTGGGTAGAGACATATGGTACATTATATGAAAACAAAATACATACATACAAACATGAATGAATTTATCACATATTTAAATTATGGCACTAGCAGAAATTCTCCACAGAATTTCTCCAGAATGTCTCCTGTCTCACACCTCAGAAGGCAGCTTGCTAGATGATAAAAACCACGTTTTAATAGGTGCAATTTAATTCAATACTATGTAACCAATGACATGACCTCTGCTTCACAGAAAGGAAAGGGATTTTGAAACCAACCAACCTTAATTACTTTCAATTTACTAAACACATAAGCTAGCAGTAGGATGTTTAAAACTGACAAACTTAACAGCTCTTTTAATTATCTTCAACTAAATAGTCAACTAAGGAGATCTCTTCAGAAGCAAATAAATTAGTTAGGCTTATAAATCCCATAGTAGCATGGAATTGAGTAGGACACCATTTCCTTTAGGATGTCCATTCTATGCAGCAGCTGCTGAAAACAGTAACTTCAGATGTTGCATTTATCTGGATGACCACGAAGAGGTGAGGTCAGAAAGGATCTGATGTTAATGAGCAGAAGGGCCAGGGAGCAACACAGTCAGAGAGGCAAATGCCCACTGCAGTGCAGGTAATGCTTCTCTAGGAACACCTTGTCCTGGTAGGGGACAGTGATAACTGCATGGCCTTGGTGACAGTGTCTTGGCCTTCCTGGACAGCTTCTAAAACTGGAATTTCCCTTGGGAAGCAAGTAGCACCATTAAGTTTCCTAGCAAAAGAAGTACTCTGAGCCAATTAGGCATTCCATGGTGGTTTTCTCCTTTGGTCTTTCTCTTAACATCACGTCTGTGAGAAAAATCAAAGGGCTTTGTTCCCATTGGGAAAGAGTAGAGAACTGCAGTATGCAGGCAGTGGGACCATTCAAGAGTTCTATTTAACATGTTCATGTCCTAAAGGCACAATTTTGCTAAGTTATGTATATATTTATCAGAAAGTCTATATACTAATACAGTAACACAGGACATCTTACAAAGGACACACTTCAACCTTGTGAGTATTTCCCCTGATGCCACACCCAGTCCTACATCCACATTCCTACTACTGTACAGCATCAGTCAGAATTTGGGCAGAAGAGAGAATACAGAAGCAGTGTTCTTCAGAATTCCCACAAAAATCAGGTACATGAGAACTCCTGAGCAGCAAGTGGAGCAGTGCTTTGGGCAGGAAGCTACATCTTGTTCACACAGCTCTAAAGGAATTCACAACTTGTAATAAGGTCCTATTTTCCTGCTTCTCAATTTCATCCCAAAAACACACAGTTCCCTTAAAGAGCCAGAGCAAAAGAGCAATTCAAGTAAAGCTCTTAAGCAGTGGTCACACCACGTAACCTGTCTGAAGATTTTCCTGTACAGTTCAAAGGGCATAAAGGGGACCTTGATTCTTTGAAGTACAGCTCCCCATGGTGTTTCTTCCCATAAAGAGCAAAACATATGCCATAAAACTTTATGATCAAACTTAGAGGGATCTGGCTAAGAACCTCAGCGTGCAAGGAAACTAATTAGCTCAAACCACCCCCCCAGTCCTCCTGCTACTTCCCATCCAAACAGCAGCAAACCCAACAGAAGTTAAAAAGCTTAACACAAGTACAGCCAGACCACAAGACACCCGTTTCTCTGTATGCAGGCTTTTTTTCCTAAAACAAGACACTAAAAGAGCCAGGAAACAGGCCTTAATCAAACTGCTCATCTTCCTAATGCATGGGAAATAACCAGTGATCTACAGGGGAAAAAGAACAGATTCCAGTTTTGCCCAGGTATCAGTAACATGGTATTTTTATATCTACCTGTATGTACAGTTACAGAAAGTGCAGTATTTCAGTGCCATTATGCAGTGCTATAGATCTATTACATAGATTTAACTAGAAATGAAAAATGGTCAGTAGCAGCATAAGCAACCAGCCCAGCCAAGGGAAAACAGGATACCTGCTCATGGCTATCAAGACATTTACATGAGTATGTGAAAGATATTGTGGTCAGGAAAGGCAAAAATAACTGATTTCAACAAGAGATGTTACAGCAACACCACACTGTAAAGTGCTTTGCTGAGAAAGTTTGGAGCTGATGAAGGTAGGCACCAATCCAACAATCTGCCTGTCCAAACTGCAGTATTAAGTTATGATAATTCTGACATTTCCACTGAGTGGGGAACACAAAGTTAAACAGATTGGCTGGATTCTCTCACCTGAGGATGTATGTCACTGTATTGCCTGAAAACTGAAATTCTCCTCACTGTAAGCATGGAGCAGAATACTCTGGCTGACTGTGACTATGGCCCACTAAGCAGCAGAGGAATTTCAATATTTACCATTTTGGTGGGAGCAGGAAGAGCAGAACAGTGACTAGCAACCCTGCCCACTTTTTCCCTCAATCATTTTCCCAAGCCACTTCCTGTCTTACTTAGCATTGTGTGGAAGAGCTGACAAGGCCACTTTATTTAGCTTTAATTGCATTTTTACAAAATGTGACATCCACCAAAATTAGCTCCTTTCTCACCCAATAGCTTCACTCCTGTTCCAGCACTGTGCCATGAGTTTTCCCCTATATGAAGATCCCTCCCATGCCAGAAGGAGACAGATAATTACATGCGCGCCCTATAGACTCCAAGAACTGTGCCAGAACTGGGTTTGTTACTTCTGCCCAGAGGATCCCAGCCCTAAAGCACAGCCCCGTGGATGAGTCCCACCTTTCCACGGGATCCTCACAACTCCTGATATCAGAGCACTTTTCTACACCACTAAGAATAAACTTAAGATGTTGTGCTTGAACATGCTCTAGCACAGTCAGGCTTTGTCCAGGCTCAATCTTGGGAGACAGTTGTTCTAATCAAAGGAGGAAGGAAATTATGACTAAGAACAGCTGCTGAGAGACCCATGAATAAACAATACCCCACCACCTTTCAGCTGCAGAAAGCTTTCCTTTCTCTGGACAGTCACATCAAAAGAAGAAGAGTCACCAGATCTGCTCAGGTAATACAGGAAACCAAAATGCCTCTGTGCATGACCTGATGATTGTGAATAAGATGTCACTAGATGCTGTGAAATTCCTCAGTCATGAGACAAAAAGGTGGCAGGAACAACCCACCATAATGTGCTTTGTTCTCTGCAGCGATGAGAGCTTTTGAGTCACTTTACAAACCCTGGGACCGAACCCTGATCCCACTGTTCAGTTCAAAAACGCAAGCTTGTCCATGGAAATCCACATTTTGCATTATATTGTTTTATACATGACTGAAGTCACAGAAATCCCTGTGATGACTTTAATTAGCAAGAATTGACACAAATGCTTTTGGGCTCAAGACCTGAGAGCACAAACATCCACATCCTCTCACAGTCATTTCATTTTTTATATCATTTGTGGGCAAGAAAGAGCAATTTGCAAAGTAATACACTTACTGCACTGTGATTTGAATTTGCATAATAAAAGCATTTGCCTTTTAAAGCATATATTAATGCTTAGAAGGAAAAGTGAATGTTCTAATATAATTCAAGATAGTCCATTATTTTAATTTACATTTTATTGGGTTTTTGCTTTGGTAAAGAAACACATGTTATAACTAATCACAGTTCTAATTACTGCCTGATACTGTCGTCTATTACTGCTAAAATTTCTATTATGGGAATGAAAGAAACTAATAGGATCACTAAAGATCAATAGGAAATATTGCTTACATAGAAGTTGCAACGTATAAACTTCAACTCAACAGACAGGATCAAAAGAATTCCTTGGAAACAGAGGATTATGAATTCATTCAACTTAGGAAAAAACACAAACTGATTTAAAGGCTATCCTCAAGAAAAATTCTTTTTAGTTTCACTCCACTGGGAGAAATAGGAAAATAAAAACCACAACAAAATTATGATGAACTTTCCACCTCCACGGTTCTAATACTTTTTGTACAGAGTCTGAGTATCTTTAAAGGGTATCATTAGGATCTGGAATGCACCTGACATTTGTGAATATAAACATGGGGATGTGACTCGCTTACAATCATACAATCATAGCCTTATGAGCCAGATTCTTATTCTTAAAATGATGCTTAGGTAGATCCCACTGACTATCCAGTCTATCTAAAACCTCTTCTTCACTTAGTTTTGGCAGAAAAAAAAATTCTTTTTCTTCAAGTCACTACTCTGCCCAAAGTGGCTAACCCAGAATGAATGTCATACATAATAATACTAACATGGTCATATGACAATATCTACTTTGATGCACCTTCTTACTTTGGCTGCCAGATGAGAAGTATAGGTGTACAGACATATCAGAAGTGAAATCAGAGCATGATAACTTCTCTCTCTACTTGTTCATTAATAGTTTTGATGCCTTTTAAAGCCTCCAGTGTCCCAGAAAGAATAAGGAGAAAGATACAGAAAATGCATTTTCAAGCACAGTTCATGTAGATGCAGTACCTGGTCCATGACCGCAAGAAAAACAGTTGCAGGTGCCCAGACTTAGAACCACAAAACTTCTTGATCTGTTCAGATCATTAGTTTTACCCCTAAATATCTTTATTTCTCTTTTCTGGTCATGAAGTGAACTCTGCTGTGTTCTTTTACTTTAAAAGTCTGAAAAACCAATTATGTCCATAGAGAGCCAGCTCAGGTCTAAAAATTTTCAAGGTAAAGCAGTGTCTGCTTCCATTGGAGGTCAACTGAACCCAAAAGGTGTCAGCACTGATGCTGTAGGTCTGTGTACAGGCAATTTACAGGCTCCTCCTGTGAGTCAAGGTATTGATAAACCATATAGAAGCATGTGATCACACCAAAGTAGCTGGAGTCCTCCAGGGGTTATAATGCCTGATGTGGCTGCAGAGGCACCTGCATTTCTGAGCATTCCTATGAACTACAACACTGCAAGGAGGAGAGCAAGAAACTCCAGGGCCCCCCAGCATCTTGGATTAAATGTGAAGGCAGCCCTGAAGTCCTGTCCCAGAGCCTCACTGGATGTCTTTTATTTGAGCTTTCTCACAACCTGAGAGTGAGTGTACAAATCTTGAAAAAAGAAGCAGACAAAAGCCCAAAAACTACTCAATACAGACATTCGTGGACTGAGAAAGTTCAAGTACATAATGGTGAAATGGACTGAAATAGAAGCAGAGTTACCAGCAATGGAAACAAAAGCCCTTCTGCTTCTGCTACAAAGAATGTGACAATTTTCCTATTTTTAAAGACAGGATTTAAAGGGATGCTGAAAGCTAGTACACATATTTTATAAAAATGCAACTAAACTGGGGTGATAGCCAACAGAAAACTTGATATCAAGTGGTTAAAAACTGATATTAAAGTGAACTTTCTCTAATAGATGTTGAAAGTCCTAAAATTTTCCATTTCCTACAAGGAACAATGAAAACAAAGGTCTTCCTGCTTGAAAAAGGATTAATAGCTAAAGTCAAACATGTCTACTGTTCTCAAAATATATGACTTAGTGAACTAATAAAGAATATTTTAGAAAAACAAGTCATATCCAGAAAGAACCCGTACACATCATGTAACTTGTAAACTATAACATCACCAAAAGCATACACAAACTTCATAAGACCACAGAAAGGAAAATTACATTGTTCTGAGTGCAATCCTTGCTTGGAAACAAGGCAACACCAGGTGTGAGTATAATTCACTGTCCCCAAACCATTTGTTACCCTTGGTTATGCTGTTTCTATACAGAACCTTCTCCTCTTGACACTGTCCCTTTTTTTAACAACCAAGCAAATTATTGGCTTCTGTTTGCAACTCTAAGACATCTGTTTTCTTCTTTTGTCACTGCGTTTTTTTTCTGTTCAGGAATCATTTGCCTGAAACCACAACAAGATTTGGTATCAATAAAAACAGCAGATTAATTTACTCAAATAATAATTACAAGCCATTTTTTGGGGGTGGAGGAGGAGAACAAGAGGGGGATGGACTCAATATCATGCAGCATTTCAGGCAACACCCTACTCTTCTGGTACAGGTGAAGATTCACCTAAGGTTTCATCATAGTCTAAACTTTACTTCTATGATCATTGGTTTTCTAGCAACAAAGAGTGCAAATATGTGTGAATGAAGGCAGAATGATGAGAGGGATTGCACTTCAGCCTCTTTCTGTTTGCTGGTATTTGCAGATCACCTTGCCAGGCTCTTAATAGCTATAAATAACGCACCAAAGGGACTATTTCACAAAATTTGTTCCTCTTTTCTTGGTTTTGTTCCACATTCAGATTACCCAGGGATTTCTGCTGATGCAGTGACTTCCATGCACTGGCAATCACTTTGCCCTTCCTTCTTTCCTGATCCCACCATTAACCTCATACTCAAGTCCACAGACACAAATATGGCACCAAACACTACACTGCCATGAACTGGAACCAGTTACAGATGTTGCCCTGCAGAAGGAAGTTTCAGGCTGTGTTTACAAGATCATTGAGGTTAAAACTGGACATGACACATTCCACAAGTCAGCTGCACTAATGTCAGTAACAAGCATTCTTATTTCTGAGGGATGCTCGTGCATAAGTAGCTATTTTTAGGGGTTGTTTTGGAAGGCTTTTAAGTTTACGGGAATTGCAGAGACAATGTCTTCTTAAGAGGATGATTCAAGTGGGAAAGGTATTTCAGCTACATAAATTCTGCATGCGGACCCTGGATGTTTTACGTGGCTTCAATGATCTGCACTGTAACAGCTTAAACAAAGACAATCACATGGGCTTAATAAAGTCAGTGGTAATAAAAAAAGAAAAGCTTGACTTAAAGAGAAAAATATTTACACTGAAACAATAATTATATAGTACTTTTCATCCCCAGAAGTGCTTTTTAAGTGTCATCTGGTGGTTTGCTTGAAAGACCGAGAGCCAGGATTGGATTTCTTCTCCCCTCTGCCACCAGCTTGCTGTGTGGCCTAGGACTCACTGCTTAATGTTAGATTTTCAGCAATTCCAGGCACTCACCCATCCCACAGGGTGTCACTGAAAAAATCAGACCAGCCTCTTGGGCCTCATTTTTTCCACCTGTAAAATGAGATTAGTTACTCTATTTTGCAAGGCTGTCATGCACATTAATCATTATTTGTAGGTCTTCTGGAGATCCTCACATCAAAGAGCACTACAATAACCTGGCTAAATTTATGGCAATGTAAGATGATCCCCAAGCCAAGACCTGAAGTTGCTCCCTGAAGTGGAGCCGAGCTGTCATTAAGTGTAGGAAGTAGAAAGTGGGATAATAGTGAAGGAAGGGTGTTTCCCAGTGATTAGCAATGCTTATACCCTCCCAGCTCCATTGCATTAGCTCCTGGGAGCCACTGTAGGAAGCAGGAAGGAAATGTAACCCCTTTCTCTCTTCCTCTCACTCACCACATCCAGTGTCCACCCCTCTGATCACCACACAACAGCAGCAGCGGATCAGGCAGCTGCTGGTCCTGAGCCCTCTGTGTTATTCTCTTTAGAATTACTCTATCTGCTTCTTTGGCGTCAGACCAGCTCATGGAGCCACTTCTTTGTCTTTACTATTTGTAAAAATTCTGGGAGCTGGCCTGTTCCCCTACGCTCAGAATATGAAGCCCCAAGGCAGCAGCCTCAAGATATATTAAATATAAATGGATTCAGGTAAAGTCCTTCCCAGCTGGACAAGTACCCCTTTCCTCCCTGCCTTGCAGCAGGAGCTGAGGCTCCACTGAGTGTGCAGTACCTATCCCTACAGGGTAGGGACAGATAGGTAGGCTGGATGAATGGTGTGAGGGCCTCTCACTCCTGAAAAAAGCAAGAGGGAACACACCAGTTCATCACAGCTGAGAAAGGATACAGCAAACTGAATGGCTGCCATGTGCACTGCAGGTCTGCCAGAGAGATCATCTGCTGAGAAACTGCAGCTTCATTTCTTCAGGACCTCACAAATACACAGAGAATAAAAAAATTTATTATTTTGAAAGGTCAATACATTCCACAAGGTAAGAAAGGGGCTAGATCTAACTCTCCAGCACAGACTCCTTCAAGAATCTCTGCTCCACGACAGAGCAGACTATGAAGAGGACAACATGAAAAAAAAAGTAAGCTAATGAAAATGCAGCTCACACGTGAGGGCTGCTGGAATGCATGGATCAATTTTCATTGTCATCACTACAGCAGGGCCAGAGAACCTCAAATGCTTTTTATCAGATTCTCTAGCCTACATAAGAATGAGGTTTCAAAACCACTTCTCCTAATTCCTCTATTCTCCAGGAAAATTTGGCATCCAATTATGGACTCTAGCATAGTAAAATCCTTGTTGACTATTGAAAAAGTTTTTACTGGATCTTGTTCTTTTGTTCTTCCTCCAGGCATAGAAAGGCACCTGATTTGTTTAGGCTATTTAATCAACTTCCAACCACTATCTTCTTCCAAGACCTAATTCCTTATTTTCTCTACTCTAATGTTCAAACAATTAATTCCCACATGTCTAAATTGCCTAACTGTCTATCCTGAGCTTTTATCCCATTTCAGTTCTTGGTTAGTACCCAAGTTAACTTCCTTCTTGCCCTGAGCAACTGGTAAGTCCTCTCACACCCAGCCTCTCAACATTGCAGCCTGCTCGTTTCACTTGGCAGGAAAAGCTTCTGAGATTAGCTTCTAGTGCCTGACCTACATTTCTGGATAACTTTGGAGTGGAGAATTGGTTTCTACAGCAATTCCTGGGGATATTCAGTAATCTTTTTCATGACAGTTTAATAGCCATATATACACCTCTCTATTATTCTTATGTCTATAAGTTCTTGATTCCTCAAAAAACCCCTGCCATGTCAAACATCCCAGTTATTTAGCACAAGATCTTCAGTATACAACAAAATGTATTTGAAACCACAATGACTTGAAATTACTTTAATAAAAGGGATAGTCAAGGCTTATGAGGCTTTGATTTTCATTTTCACTAAGGCTTTTACTTACTCTGGTGGAATCAAAAGAAAGTAAATGGAATACAGACATGCCTTATACCCACTTTAAAAAGCCATTACACAAACAGGAGTCCCTCCTGTCTGGTAAAAAGAGAAGTTGAACCATTTACCACATTATGACAAGCAGCCTTTTCTCCAGCAATGAAAGTCTATTAGTGTGCTTCACCAGAACCTCACCGAGTGGAACTGCTGTAGACACGATGAAAAGCTAATCTTAGAGTATACAGCATCACATATGCATCTCCCTCAGAATTTCTCTTGCAAACCCATGAGCAATTTCCCCATACCTAGTTTCCTACCATCTTTCATGGAAGTTACCTTGAAAAGGTCTTTTCTTCTGGGAAACATACAGCAGCCTGTTTCTGGCTATTACACCTGCTGTTTCAGTTTGAGGGACATTGTGTTGTTAAAAAACATCAGCAGTGAGGGAGCTGGTGTGGCAGACATAATTGGTAAAAAACTTAAAATACAGTATTGCTCACAGGTGAGATGTATTGTTTAAATTATACACATATACGTCCATGACTTTTTTTGTGGGCATACAAAATAAGGGACCCAGTCTTTGAGAAGTGCCATAAATCATTTCTAGTAGCTACAATAAATGGTCATTTACAAATGAATATTTTTATAAAATCACTTACATACACAATCTAGAATATCCTCCTTATATTTGCATTCAAGCTCAGCTACGAATCACTGTGAAAACTGGCTGTTTGTTGACTGGCAGGTTTAGGAAAATATTCCTTTCTGTTTCACACCTGAGTTTTTTAAGAGGGAACTTTGCTTAAACAATGCAAATCAACAATGATGTCAACGTTCTTAGAAATATTTTTTAACAGAAGAGCCATTTTAACAGGTACAGCCTGAAATCCCAGTGGACAATATGACCTGTGCACTTCAAATTTCAGTCTGGCCATACAACCTTATCCCATTCCCACATGACCAATGACATTCACTTCTAGGAATTTCCTGTTCCCAAGGGATGATTATTCATCTCTGAAAAGTGCTCACCATATGGTGGCACAATCCAGTTAATAGTGGAGTGTTGCATTCTTTCCACCACGACACATCCATGCAGCCTGAGACTGCAGGGTTGCTGGGTTTTAAATCCCAACAGGCAAATCCTCTCTCTGCTTCTTGAACTTTGCACTCATGAGACCACCTCACCCAGGTCCTCCTGGTGAAGAACCAAACCATCCTGTCTGAAGGCAGCAGGGAGACCATGACTTCTTGCCTGTGACATGGAATTTACTCCCTCAATCAGTCTTGTTCTGTTCCTTCCTGCTGCAAAGGCACAAGGGAAGGGCTGGCTTCCTCTCCCACTGCAATTCTACATCACCTAACTGCAGTGGAATTACACAGAAATGATACTAAGCTACAGAACGAAGAGAACAAAGCCCTAAAATTTCACCTCCTCCTGACCACAAAGATGTTCAAAAATTGCATTTCCTTCCATCCCTTTGAAACATAATTCAGTTGCCTTGTTAATGTCAGGAAGATCATATTTAAACTCTCTCTTTACCAGCTCAATGTCCAGATGGGAGGTGAAAGGCTGTGATCAATGTAGTAACCACACAATAGATGAATTTCAAGCACTACACATTAGGCTTTATGGTTTTCTTTAAAGTGTGCTTTAAAAAAAATAACAAGGAAAGAAATTAAAAGACCCATCCTACCATTTCAGCTTTCACAATCTGTTATACAATCCTCATTTTTCAGAGCTAGGAGAGAATAAAAACGCAGCCTTTCAGAAACAGGTGAGTGCATTAAACAGCTGGGCTAATAAATGTCACACTGTCCCTCCATTTTCCCTAAAGGCTGTGCTTAGTTCTCAAACACAACAGGGAACTGAAATTATCTCCAAAGCAAATAAATTCAAACTTAGGGGACATTTAAGAACAGATCAGAGTAAGATGGATCCTGACAGGAGGATTTACTTAGCCAAGTTGTTTTACTATTTGTTTAACAGCTTTGAATTTCTCTTTGAATTTCAAAATAAAACACATCACTGAAGAAAAGTTAGGAGTAAAAATAGAAGCTCTGTGATTTGTTCTTTTTGGAGGAAAAAATTCCTCAGAACATGTATTACTTAGAGAATTTTAAAAAACTGGCACAGCCAACCCGATTTCCTTTGCAAGCGTCCCCATTTTTGCATTAGCTGGGGCAGTGCAAACAGAATCTCATGACTGGATGCTTATGCTGGCATTTTATACTTAAAGTGTGCATGGATAAAATACTGGATTAATAAAGCTTCCAATGTAACATTGATACATATCATGAAGTGCACTTTAGCGCAACTTTAAGTGTTAGTATGGCCTTTTAGTTATTCAAGCCATAGTTGAGAATATAATTCTGGGACAGCACATATGAAGGTAAAATGAACAAAATACCTAGAAAAAGAAAACCCCAAAGTATGGTAGTTGAATCAAATTGACACACAAGCTATGTAAGTGATATCAGAAACATCAGTGTGGGGGTAAATTTGATGCTTTGACAATCCAGTTCTGCACACTGAAATACAGCGTTAAAGAGGAGTTGGGTTCCTGTAGCATTGCCCATAAAATTGCATGCTTTACCTTTTGCTTAATTGCTTTATAAAAAAGTCTCTAAGTACCAGGTCTACATTTTTTCAGTTTAATCTGTCACAGGATGTCCATATCACACTGAGGATCTCTCAAAATGCAGCACACTCAAGAGGTATTTCATGACTATCCCAAACATTCACAGAACCTTGGTGCCAGAACAATGCATTTGATATTATTTCTGATTGTCAGCACAATGACCAGGTCACAGTTAAGGGTTGCAGACCCACACCCTGTACTGTATCAGCTGTTCTGGAGCTCTGTATCTGAGGAGGGTATAAATGGAGCAGTACCAACTCTATAAAGCATATATCCCCTCCCTTGCCCTTATGTATTCATGTTCACAGAAACAAACTGAATTCACCATTGCTACAAGGAGATTCAGGTTTTTTCACTCACTGGAAGGACTATACAGCTATGGAAGGGGAAAGTGGCATTGCTCATTTTAATTTATTCCTGCTGCTGCTGAAATAACAGAAGCTGTTTGAAGACAACTCGGTCTGAACCCCATTGTAATCGGTCTCAGCCTTTCAAAAGGAAGAATTGAGCCATCTACAAAAGGAAAAAGAGAAAAAAAATCCCATCTCAGAAATCTGTGCAGTGGATGTAGTTTCAGCAAACTGCCTGCAGCTGCAGAGTGAGCCTGCCATACATTGCTGCTCTGAGCAGCCAGCAGCCTGTGCTGGAAGAATACTGATTTAGGGTCTGAGCCTCAAAAGAGCTGTACAAATTCAGCTGCCAGACTTCAGTCTGTAGATAATGTTCATATGCCCTTAAAGAGTGCTGTACAAATTCAGCTGCCAGACTTCAGTTTGTAGATAATGAATAGAACATCAATGTGAAGCAACCACTTAAGAGGCAGAACTAAATGGCAATGTTAAGTACACAGGTAAAAGAATATGCAACAATATAATGCTCAAGAGCCTTCTCCAAATTCAGTGGCCTTTTCAATGAGCCTCAAGACCACAAGTTATTAAAATATAGCACTTAATCAAGTAATTCTGCTTTCTTGCTGATTTAATCTGCCTTATCCCCTCCAATTCCAGATAATGAGGAACCAAATGTTACAAGTCCCATTACTTTGCTAAGGAAATCTAAGCCTTAGGTTCTGTTGCTAAATAGTAAGGCTCTGAAGACACAATCCCCAGTGCCACTTCGGTTGATTGATCTAAATATCTTCCTCACTTTTCAGGGGTTTTTTTGGTCAAGCAAATTGATTTCTGTACTTTCCTCTGTGATAAGGCCCTCAAAGAGATGCCCTTGATCACAGAGTCCCTGTACATGGTATTCTTTAACCATCCCCATGTGCTTGTGCAGGGTCATTAGAAAATTGAGAGGGCCAGTATCAAGTTTAGTTACTTCTAGATATACCTGGATTTGGACTGAAACAGTGTTTATGTGTAACATAATTATAATAAATAGGATAATTGCCTACCCAGTATGCTACATATTTCCAAACTGCATAATACATGCAGATATATATCATATACCCAATGTACTGAAAGATTTTCAACTCTTCTGACAGTGAGAACCTACCAGATTTCATTCTATGTCTTCATTATCAAAAAGCAACTGAGGCATACAGTAAGAATATAAAACCTGCCCTTCTTGAGTAGTTTCTACATGTTCTCTCTTCTATTCCCCCTTGAGGCAGTATTTTCTTTGGGCACAGACACTATCTCACCCTACAGATCTACCAGACTGAAGCTGTGGTCTCAGTTGCATAGGCATAGGTCTCCATGTAATAAAACAATGATAATGTAACGAAATAAGAATAAAGACTGGTGATTCACAGTGCTGACTTCATTTGCAAATACAACATCCAATTAACCAGGACCCAGTGGTATCTCAGTGAGACTTTGTGCAGGGCAGATTTAGTTTCCACAGCACCTACATGCACATTAGAAGACACCCTGTCATCACAGTGATGGGCAGGGTGTAAACACTCAGAGCAGAACAGAGTAGTTCAGAACTGGGACCAGGAAAGGAGTTGACTTCAGTTGTTAAAATGCACTGCAGTAAAAACCCCAAGAAATATTTTAACACAGAGAGGAAAAGCCTTACATCTTTTGGAAGGACTGGTACACTGGAGTTTCCTCAGACTTCAGCAAATAATCCTGTACCAACATTAATCCAGTCAGCAACGTGACACTTTTCTTTTAATTGTTTTTTTCCTGCTCTCTCATCCCAGGCCCAAATCTCATCCACCTTGTACAACATGGCCCTTTTTCTGCTGCATTGGTGTCTCTGCTGGCCCGGGTCTGTATATCCACAACCTTTCTTCAGGTGTTGATGCATTTTTCTGATGCAAGTATGAACTGCTCTGGAAACAGTGAGGGTGGAGCTGTCACTGTGTGTTTACAGCCCTAAAAGGGAACAACCAGTTGCTCTAGCCAAATGTTCCTGCAGATAACAGACTGGAATTTACCAGAGACATCTCTCCCCTTCTAAGCCCTTCAAATATGACAAAGATGTAATAGTACCTGAGATCCCCAATGAAGAGACACATTCAGTGTCAACAGTCACACTCATAACTCTGTGGTCAAATTCCTCGTGGTACAAGAAAAGCCTTTTTCCAAGGCCATTAACTGTGTCAAACTCACAAAATCTGTTTCTGTTTGAAGGAGACAACAACACAATGAATTAATGCCAAAATTCCTTTTCTGATACCTCTGCAATGTTAGTAGGGGACCCACACCATTGCTGATATCCAAAAACTTCAACCTCTGCTTGAACTTTCAGTCCTTTGTTCTCCCACCTTCTAGCAATAATCATTTGCAAGAGTCACTGTTAGGAACAGTCATTGATTTTAAAAATATGAGTGATCAAAGACCTATGCTTTTCTAAATGGAAATTTCTAAAGCAGACAGTTACATCAAACTGACAAATTTAAAAGGTTGGTAAACCTTTTTTGCCTTAATGAAAAACCTAGAAAGTTAGCAATGGATTCTGTCCATCATGTATATTAACATAATTTTCTAAGGGTATTAGGTAACAAATTTTACTACCAAAAAGGGTGAACACAAATCAAGCATTTTGAGAGATACTGCTATGCATCACTGGCACATAATTCAATGTTATGATGAATTGCTGGTTTTCATACTAATTTCAAGACTTTTGAATCAGTAAAGTGATATAGTTGGTCAACATAATAAATTTCATAAATGAGAACTTGATAGATTAATCCATGTGGATTTATAAATCATGTCAAGGTATTCCCTCCCAAGAAGAGCTTGCTCTCTACCTTTTTTTCTTGGGTTTGAAACAAAACATTATGAACTTACATCTTCAAATGATGTCTTAGCCCTCCAGGGCTATTGCAGAAAGCACTGCAAGATCACAAGAGTAGGGATCACAAGAGTTCCAAGTAAGAGAACTTTGCAATTTTTCTCATAAACTCACAGAGACTGGAACAAGTGCAAATATTAATGAAGTTCATATGCCCTTAAAGAGTGCATGACCAGAAGTTCATCTGTAGCCATCAGCTCTCAAGCCCTAAGCTGTGAAGTCATTGTCAGCAACAGCCCTCCTACAAATTCGTAAAGAATTATTTATTTCTTCCATCTCTCAAATTTACCTGTTTCTTAAAGAGGATTTTGTCATCATTACTTTTCAGTAGAAGAAAAATAAAACACAATTAATTTACTCTCTACCATCAAGGTCTGAAAGCAAAGTTACAGTGAGGCGTGACCCATGATACCCTGGCCTTGCTTTGCCTATTTGTAAAACACAAGACAAAAATAAACACATACTGAAGCCCTTTCAACAGAGCCAAGGACACTGGCAGCAAGCCTTTTATGCATCTACCCCTG
The DNA here is from genome assembly GCA_013401135.1 of Cettia cetti. NCBI lineage: Eukaryota > Metazoa > Chordata > Aves > Passeriformes > Sylviidae > Cettia > Cettia cetti. The sequence goes on from VZUI01040386.1 coordinate 134,757, forward strand.
GAAGACACTCTCAGGCCATGTGTAAGGGACACTGAGCCTGGCAGAGATAAGATTAATTATAGCTGTTGCAGTGTGGCTTGCAGCCACTCAGCAGGAACTGACAGAAGCCTTAACCAAGCCTTCCTTCTATTGGTATAGTTGGTACAGTATATTGGTATAGTTCTAGTCCTCACTTCTCCATTCTGAGACAAACAAGAAAAGAATAAACAGTCCTGAATTTCCTTGGGTATTTAACAGGCTCCTGGCTGACAGCAGCACCCCAAACTGTCCCTGTTTAACTCCAACCTGTGCAACCTCCAACCAAGGCTCTGCAACCCTTCTGAGAAACTTTCTGAAGTCTGTGTCACAGGTTTTCATGAACCCCACGAAATTCTACCCCTTGAGGAACAAAACCAACACTATATTTCACAGGACATCTTCACCAGTATATTTCTTTACCTTTAAAGACCTAAGAAACATTTATGCTGACTTCTATCCTTTAAAGATATTTTAACTCCAGGTTACTGACTGTGCTGATTGCAGGCAGCAGACACTTTCTGTGAGACTTCAGTTGTGCTGTATATTTAAGGAAATGGTGGGGGGCTTAGAAGCCTGTACTGCTGGGATCATTGTAGAGAAAAGAATCGATCAAACAACCTTAAAACTTGAATATGGTTAACTTTCCCAGACATGCCCTGTAAGGCTGGATGTGAGAGTTCCACACCTTGAGAAGTGCTATGCCTTGGTAATGGTTATGGAAAACTATTAGATCCTGAAGGCCTAATATTGAAAGACACTATCACTCTAATATCAGTATTCTTTAAATTCTAGCCTAAAAATGACAAGCAGTAAGACGGAATCAGATTTTTAAGACATTTTTATGAGTGGATATTAATATACATATTCTGGTATATATATTCTCCCTCCCAGTCTCCTATAAGTGTCAGGTTTTGAACATTTCCACGTATGGCTTGATATGACATTAAGAACAATAGAAATGGAAAGGAGGCCATACTTTTCATATGGGGAAAAGAAGGTTGGGCATGGCAGCAAAACAATTCCCCACACATACTGGTAAATCCAGGTTTAATATTCAAGCTAGCTTTCACTGGCCTCATTTAATTCAAACTGGAATCCTTTATAATTACAGAAGAATTTCCTTGAGACTTCTTACATGGCCCTATTTTTAGAGTGCACATGAGCCATTCTGGCAAACAATTTTTCACTCCTGAAGTGCTATCATGAGGCCTTGCTGATCTCCAAGATATGAGTTACAATGCAGATGGCAGCTCAGGGAAATCCTGCTCTTATTTGGAACATCCAAAAGTTCTGATTCCTCCCTCCCGTTATGCCCTTGTGATCTAAAAAGATTTGCTCTGTTCACCTGTTCTTGAAACAAGGGGCTCCTAATCAAGCAAAGGAAAGCAAAAAATGAAGAATAAAAAATAATAAAAGAGTATCATTTACTTTTGCTGTTGTCTTTAATTAAATGTATTCCACTCTGGTGCTGCCACTTAGGCTGAACCCTTTGCTATGCAAATTTCAAGGCTAACTTCTAGTCATGGAACAAGTGTACACTTGAGAACAAGTTGGCATTTTTTCAGTGCTACTTGTGTTTAAGTGCACTCTCAGGTGTTTATGTTATCCTTCACAATGGCCTCTTACCTTTCCAATTAGAATAATTACAAAACTGACAAGAAAAAGATGCTTGGTTTGTTTTTATCCACAACAGATCTAAGACTGCATTTCATTCTGAAAGTCAATCCCCCTAATTTCCTGCTCCAGGCAGCCTCAGCACCTGAATTAGTTTGGGGTTTTTGCTTTTTTTAGCAGACATTCTTAATGTTGCCACCAGCTCCAGTCCCTGCACCTCCAGAAGATCACCATCCCTGAAGGTGCTGGTGTAGTTTCATACAGCAGGGCATTTCAGGCATCTCATTATCTTGACAGATTTAAAGGACAGAGGGAATTGCTATCTTTACACATCACCCAAAATTTGGGCCCAAAACTAAAAGCACTTTGTGCTTCTGCCAAGATTTGAGATCAGTTCCAAATCAGCCTGGAGGGTTTTAGACTGTTCTGAACCAGCAGAAAATATGACCATCAATCTCTCTCCTTGCACAGCATGATACAAGTCCATTCATAATGCTCTGCTCATTCACTCTGTCATGAATATGAGCAGAATTTCTATCTATTGTTACTATCCAGTAAAAAAGAATTCCCTGAACAGATTTCATATCCAGGGAGGCAAAAGCTAAGGAACACTGTAGCTTTGGCTACCACATAATGAATTCAGTACTTAGTATGGCTTTGGAGGGGAACTAAGAGGATAATGAATGACAAAAAAGTGAAAGAAAAAAGTCTAAAATTGGTCCGTTCCTGCAGACATTCTCCTAGTACTTGTAAGGGAGAGGTAAAAGTGGGAGTTTCCGTTCTGCCTCCAAACTGTGCTTCTGGCACAAACAAGTCTGAGTGTGCCATTTTAAACCGGAGTAAGGATTGAACTTCTGGACCAGTTCTACTTATTCAATGATTACACAAAGTAATACAAATTTTCATGCAGACTTCCTTTGTTAAAGAGATCCACCTGCTAGAAACCACAAGTTGTTTATATGTGTACAACAGCTTCTTCAGTCCGGCAAATCACACCCAATTTTGTGCTCTTTGTATTCCCTACTTCAACCTTACAGTTGACTCACACCCCATCTTTAAAGAGCAGCCCATTACCAAAGTCTGCTTTATGAAATAACAAAGGAAAATGCATAACAATGCACACAAATTCTAATTGCTTTGGTAAATGATTTTTCCCTAAAGAGAAAGTAGTAAAAAATGCAAAACAGACCAGGATCCTTTTTATCTCAAGACTGCTGGAAAATGCCTTTTTGTTCAACTCAAGAATTACCCACATATTCACCTGAGATTTGCATTGGATTAAATATTTCAATTTAAAAAAAAATTAGATTCACATCACTGACAGAAGATTCAGCAGTCCAGCACTTGTTCAATAGGTTGGTTTTCTTCCAAGTTCATCTCTAATTTTTACCTAAACAGAGAAGATCTGGTTCTTTCCTTCCACTCAGCAGAAAGAAAAAAAAAAAAAAAAAAAAAAAAAAAAAAAAAAAAAAAAAAAAAAAAAAAAAAAAAAAAAAACAAAACCAAAAACAAACTTTGACTTACCACGTCCCTCCTAAGTGCTCCTAACAGAACAGAAAGAAAGACACCACATCCATCATATCCTTTCATCTTACTCCCAGTGGATTCAGAAATGTTTCCCATGTATTACAGGAAGGCTGCACATAGCACACTCTCTCCCATAACAGCAGCAAAGCCTGGATTTCACTGCAAATTGTGCTGTGTTCAAAATGGAACCCAGAAGTTTCTACCTGCACAGTTCGAGTTTGCAGCACTCTAAAGTCATGTGCATAAAGGGACAGATGAGGCAATAAAGTCTCTGAAGGACTAATAAACCTGAACTGTGTCAAAAATACTGCATCCAGGTAAAGCTTCTCCAGCACCTGATTGTCATTCCCTGCAGCAGTTCCAGAAGTCCCAACTGTGGCCCTGTGCAGAGCCAGGAGAGGATGTTGCACCCCATTTGGTGCTGTGCCTGTCCCACAGTGCACTGCAGACATGTCCTCCTACTCGGTTTTGGCACAAAAACTCATGTCCCCATAAAATAAAATGGCAAAAGGTCTTTGTGTCCCCATTGACACCAGGGCTAAGGGAAGGATTTAGAGCATAATATCACAGGTGTTTGAAGAAATGTAACTGAGACCCTGTCAGGTAATGAAACTCAGAAAAATCCTCAGCACATAAAAATTGCTTTCAGAAACATCCAAGCCCACTAAATAAAATAAAAATCTGAAATGAAACAAGATACTCTGAAATGACCTTGAGAGCTGCAATCTTCCACTCTGTCAGATAGCTGGAGCAGCAAATCACAGAAACATGATCTACATGTGCAAACTGTCCCATCTATAGACAAAGACTTTCAGCAGCAGGGTCCCCAAAAGAGGCAACATGAGCCTTTTTCTGTCAAACCCCTCATTATGCTAACATACGAGCTAAAAGCCAAAGGAAAGCACGCAGCACACTACAGGCAGGCAATGCTGCTGAAGGGATCTTGACTTGATGAATCTTTCAAGATTCAAAAGGACATTACACTGATATCAAAGCTGGGCTTTAGTAATCCTAAAGAAGCCAGAATCTTCATCTCCATTTAACTGGAGCACAGTTCTACTGCTTGTACCGCTCTGATGAATTCAGCTCTGGTTATGCTTTGACTGAGCCACTTCTCTGTTTTTCCCCCTACAGCAACATTTTTTCCACCACCCAGAGTGACCTTAGTGCCTTTATTTCTGTCAGGAAAATTTCTATACTGAACACTCACAAACTTTGTTAACATCTTAAGGACTTCTCAGTTTTCAAATAGGATTAAAATATGACCCATAATTTGCTGTGATCTTCTGCAGACATCCCAGAAAATCAGAACCAAAGCATATCCACTGCTTTGGTGATATGTATTTTGTACACATAGCATAGGAGAAAAACTGAGCAATCAAATTTTTTAATTAATGCCTAAACTTGAGGGCTCTTGAGCTGTCCATATAGGACAAGCCAATATCTGTGTCCATATAGTACTTACTCAAGCCTCTATACTGTCCATGGAACCATGCTCTCTGGGCAAGCATGAAAACATTTGGTGACAAACACCTTCTCCCTTCCAACAAATAGAGAGTTATTTAAATTAGCAGAGCTAGTCCTAATGCTTGCTGTATTACCTGTACAAGTAGTAAAATGGTTTTTACAAATCCAGAATAAAGCAATAGTGGTGCCTTGAGCTTGCATCATAAGGATCACCATGACCAGAATCTCTGGGTTTGATTTCCTTCCTGAAGAAGAAATTTATGGTTGGTCTCATTTCAGAATTAAAGCATAGTAAAACTGATCTAAGACAACAACTTAATCCATCACTATTATATGCCCCAATGGTTTTAAAAGAGGAGGAGCTAGATTATTATCTCAATTATACCAATCATAGTAACTCTGTTACTTTTGTTTCCACTGATAGGATTGTTTTGATGCTCTGTCAGTACAACACCAGAGTTACACCACTGACTTGTGTAGGATTATCACCAATGCATGCTTGTAACAAGATGAGACATGGTAGATTTCTAGATAGTTTCATCCTCTGTATGCATAATTCTGCATCTAAACTCACTGCAAGAGTGTGTCCTTTAAATCTGATAGCTCTTTTATTTGAAATTTGTGACATGAAACTGCTTTACTTGTAATTGGTCATTATTCTTAATATACATGCAAACAGAAGTACTAATAGTTTCACACATCAGATCATGAATGCACACAAACAGCAGTATGGATTTCCAGAATGGAAATAGGAATTACAGAATTATAATACTGAACACAAGAAGCTCTCACAGAAGGGAATAATCTCTGTGCATTTGCTGCAGCCGTTTTCTTAACCTATGTCTATCCATCACTTTCAAGACAACTGAAATAAGATGATCATCTTCATGACAGTAACGACCTTTAATGGCACCAATTACCTAAGATCTCAGAAGTTATCCAAACTTTAACTGGTAACACTTCACCTTTCTTTACTTTCTATTATGTCAAATAAACCTACCAGGCATTTCAGAAAGTCTCTTTGCTCAACACAATGTGCCTGTCCATGGGCTGAGGTGCAGGTTTCAGTCTGGCCCGGAAACTGATTATCAGCTCCTGGTGTCTGCTGTGCAGCAATTTCTCTTGATCATACATTCCAGCCTATCAAAAGTATTGCTATACCATAAGAACCAAAAATCATTCCCACTTTTCCAGACCAAGGCTCACCAAGCCCACACTGTCTTCAGGTCTCCCACAGCGGATTATAAAGGTAAAGCATAAACTTAACATGTTCTCCCAGTTTTGTCTGCAAACATTTGAGGGACTTCCTAAACTGGCTATCATCTTTAATTTACTTTTTTAAAGGCCTAAGGATGAACTTTTTCTTCCCTATACTTTTTTGTTTAGCATTAACATCATTATAATTGAAACTTTTCTGTGAATTTTGACCTGGAGTCAGGAGAATGAGATTCATTGCGGATGCATCACAGATCCCACCTGTAGTTTAACAACACAAGGGTCAGTCTCATTGCCTCTGGGGGCAATGGAAAAGGAAAAGCACTTCCAAAGACAGGCTCAGAATAGTAAGTTTAGCTTCTGTTCCAAGTTCTGTGGAATTATCCCTTTTAAGGTCCTTGGAGAAAAATAGGAACAGTGTGCAAGAATCCCTTTCTCAAGAAGCCAATTCTCCATCATTCTCTGTCCCAAAAGAAAACAAGGTAACCCTCCTTTTTAAAGAAATATCTGATATTTTCAAACCACATTTAGGATCTTTTTCTGATTGCATCACTCTGACAATTCAAGTTCTCTTCATTTATTCTGCTTGCATACAATCTATCTTAGCTTTTATCTTTTCTCATTCTGATTTTCCTTCTTCTTGTGAACAACTGATAAACTAAGTGTTCAACAATTGTCTGTAAATAAAATTCACTGTTTTATCACTGCCCTGTAAAATACTCTGGCGTGCAGGATTATATCCCTCAAGGGCAATAGCCTTTCTAAAGGATCTTCCCAGAGGTTACAGATACTGGTTCATAGCTAAAAGAACTTCCCCTAAAACGTGATACAGAGTATAATGTACAAAGAACAATATGTTTAAGGGAATTTTTTTTTTTTCCTTTGGTGACATATATGTACTGCTGTGCAAAAACTTCAAGTCAGAAACTAAAGTATCAGCTAGAACAATTACAAAAAATAGCTTAATTTTCTGATGAAAATGCTATGAAACACATACCCCAGAAAACCTCAAGAAAATCCTGGAAGTAATTCAGAATCTTTTTGTGAAACACCAACTTTCAAAAACTTCTGATGTTTCAAAGGGGTCGTTTTTCTTTCTTCCTTCTTCTCAAAGACACACTGCATGTACAGAAAAGACAAAAGAATACCCTATTGGGAAGCCTACCCTGTCAAACCCTCATCACCTGTACAATAGCTTCTTGACATGAATTACCTGACACCTCACACAACTGCAAAAATTTGTGGAATTTTAGTCACTGATAAAAAGAATCACTTACTCTTAAACTGGAAAGAAAGAATGTAACAAAAGAAATCATTATTACCAATTTTTCTGATAGGTCATGAGTAAAGCAGCAAGTGTGGAGAGAAGGTTCACATCCAGCTCTGGGGTCCCAGCACAGGACCCAAGGCCAGGCTGGATGAGGCTCTGAGCAACCTGATCACTTTAAAGTCCCTTCCAACCAAACCCATTCTATGATTTTGTCTTTCTTTCAGTTATGCCCTATGAAGTTCCAGACAAGATAATGAATCTTCTCTACAGATGGGGCTTGGCATTACAGCATTTTGAGCAAAAGGGCAGTGGTGGGCACATGAAGGCTGAGGGCAATTTGCCATAAGAACCGTGCTAGAGACAGAGAGAAGAATTACCAGCTCCTGGAAGAGTTCTTATTTCTTCCACTCTCCTCTCACAGTTTTGGTTTTTCTTTTTCAATGCAGCCAGCAAGGATTTCACACCAACAGTGACACATATCCTTCTTTTTCTATGTATATGTCCCATCAGCCCATCTACAGTTATAAAACCCCATTCCCAACAGTCCTGAAAGGTCATACCTACACCACAACTCTAATGGCCTCACTTCCCCATTTGACTAACTTTCTGTTCATTGAAAAAGGTATTCCATGCTCATGGGTGGACAGCATAGAACAGACTCTTCTCATGCAATTATGAACCTGGAGTAGCTGAAATGTATTCACTGTAGTTAGTCCAAATTTGCTCTCTAGTCAGGAGGGCTGCATTCCTCTAGAATTAAATCAGAAAGAGAAGAAAAAGGAAAATACACTTATGCTGCAAAGGTACAATCTTTCGCCCAATTGCTGTGGAAGTGAGACCAAAAGGGGCATTCCTGAGACATATTCCATACTCCACAGGATTCCCAACTTGATCTCTGAAGACCACCTTAAAACACCAGCTTATTATGACTCAAACATTAAGCAATTCAGCACTGTTTTCATACACAACAGGATATCTCCCCTTCCCTATTTTACCAGAACTTTTGTTGAGAAAAGGATGCAGAATAAACTTCAACACCAAAATCTTTAAGCTCCCAGCACTTTGACATGAGATTGACAGTAAAGAGAGAAAAGAAGTTGCTAAGAGATTGATTTCTCAGCTATTTAACTGCCAAATATTTGATACCCCAGGATTAACTTCATACTACTGACAGGCTCCTTTTCCTTCAAAACTGCTGCCCTGTGGAATAGTTCTGTGCTATAAAATTTGAATGCAGGTAAAACCTCTGCTGCCAATTATTTGTGGGAAAAACAATAGTAGAAAAGTAATTCTCAGATTTTAAGTCCCTGATTTACAAATCTTCAACTTCGTTGTCAGCCCTTGTCCTATAGCTGTAAGCTACTCTGATTTCTGAAATTTTAGCCACTAAATCTCTAAAACTCATATTGTGAGTAAAGAAAGTACAGCAGAAAACTACTTTCAGTAATAAAAACTTCTGCTAACTGCAATTATTTTTCTGGTACACAGCACCACTCCTAACAAGAAGCCAAAAATTGATGTTATACTAGACCTCCATTCATCTGCCATTCTGAGATCAGTGAGAGCTGCCAGAGCTGCACAGGGCCCTACAACTACACAGAAATCTCACAACTTCCTTGAGCTGTGACCAAAATTCATTTCAAATAGCAATAGGTTTGCTTTTCTCAGTCACCATCAACAAATGTCTTAGGAACAGCTTCTGGACCACTGTGGTCATAAACCAGATACTGAAAACCGCTTGTCTGAAGTTATGTGTCATTTTTCTGTGTTACTAGGAAGCTTACAACTAGTTTCTCCAGTAGTTTTATTATTTCCTGTATTGAACTCTAGTGCCCAGTTTCTGGCCCAGAAAACAGCAAAAAATATGTTCAGTGCTGCAATGACACAGCCAATCAGTCCTGCAACTGCAAGCAATTTCCTGTATACAAGTAGAAAAAATCAAGACAATAAACGGGTTCCTCTAGTTGACACTCATGGAAGGAGATATGTAAACACATAGCAAAGGTAGGAAGAAAATCTGGTCCCATCTCTGCCACAAGTGAGATCTTGGAGAAGAGAAGACCATTGAGAAACATTTCTCGTTTGTGGAGGTTTTTGTTTCTTAAAGATATGTTTCTCAATCATTTACTAGATATTGCGTTCACCTAAGCTCATTTAAAATGCCTCTTTCTTTTGACGCCTTAATTACATATCACATTTGTACATGGGAATGTTCAGTCTTATCAAATCTAAGAGGTTTCTTTTCTTTGCCTACACAGAAAGCAGCATCCTCACTCTGCTGAGGACAAAAAAGAGTAAATCAAAACCAAACAAAATCTTTATGAAATAGGAAGCAACCAATTCATGGTGCTGCATAGAGGATCCAGTAAAAGAGAAAGCACAAACAGCAAGGCTTTCTTAAAATCTTCATTTATGTTGTTATAATATTTAAATATTGAACATAAATTAGATGACAGAATCTTGGTCTATAGCTAGGAGAGCTGAAACCATTCCATATCAAAACTATTCAACTTCAACAATGTCTTTAAAAATCCCAGGTTTAAATGTAAAAATGAGATTTTATAACACTTGAGAGTATCTATGTATTTTAATGATTAACAGAACATGTTTTCCTTTCCCTCCATAATTTTCCTATGTTTACTTTAAGTATGTGTGTCAAACATTCATCTTGTCAGATTATATGATAATAAATGGCATACAGTAACTGCACAGCACTCAAATTTCATCAAATCTTGGCCAGCAGAACTAAAAACATCTAAACAAAGGGAACATCAAGCAGATCACAAGCAGAAGCTACTTGGGATAACCTTTGAAAACAATAGTGCACTACTAATTTATACCAGCTGTGAATCCACAGGGAAGGAGCAAGAGCGGTGGGAATTAAAATACAGAGAAAAGCAACAAAACTGATGCAAGGTTTTGTGTCCTCATGGAATCCTCCAGAAAATATGAGAAGGTGCTGAGCTTCCTGTCTATGTTTTCTCAGATTCAGTGCCCAGGAGAGATCACATATGTTTATAAAATTAAAATTCATATTTGTGTGGTTCTCCCAGGAACTGTGTCTCCAGTTATTGATTTGTCTGTGTCCTTTAGCAATAATCAACACTTCTTGGATGCATTTCCCAGCAGTATGGAAGCAGGTTCTACTGGCTTTCCTTTCAACAGGGAGGTGGCTACACCAGCTGACTGTGATAAAGAACCCCTTCCTTCCTTCTCATGAACTGCTCTACCTGGTGCTTATTTCTGTTGGGCATCTCCTGAAGCTTTACCTCCATCAGTCATACTGGGAAGAGCACAGACACTGCTATTGCCTCTATCTATACTCTATTACAACTCTCCTTGGGACTGAAGGGGCCAACCATTTCACTAAAAGCTAATGGCACTTGAGAGTCCAACTCCTGTAAGCTAAATCTATGAAACCACCAAGGCACAGGAAAAAAAAAAAAAATCTGTATACGAAACCAAGCAAATATTTCTGTGCTATATCAACAAATGTAAAAAAATATTTCAGTAAGTATAGCAATGCTTCCCAAGCCTCCTTCTTCTGCAACAATAATTATCCGTTTTCTTCACAAACCTACTTCTTTAAATTTACAAAATTCATGCCATGATAAATATTATCTTCTTTCAAAATTACAGGTGCAGCAAGCATCTGTCTTAAACAATCTGTTATTACTTTTAACTTGTACTATGATTATAACTTAAGTAAGAGCTAAGCACAACAAACAAACCATTACAAAATGGTTTCCCTCTAACTTAAAAAGTACTAATGTGAAGTGCTGCTCAACACAGGAATTTTTTGCCTAATGACTACATTGCCTCTGCTTCCTTCATAAAATTCCAGGGTTTATAATTATTAAATAAACATGATAAATATGTTCAAAAAATAAAGGAAGAACCCATAATACTGGAATTTATAAGTGATAGACAATGAAGTTTATCCTAAAACTCTCAGTTCTTTGGATCTAACTAACACTTGTAAAAACGTGGGCGTGTCTCAATTTTCCATTGCAATGTGTTAGAATTGTCTCAGGTGTTTTCAGGTTGAATTAATTGGAAACCAAAGATACACAATAGATGAAAGGGACTGAAATCAAACCCAGCAGAGATCTCTATGTTGTGAGCACAGAGCAATCACTCACAAATTCCATGGAAGTCCACTGAACACTTCAGCCACAAAGACCCAACTAAGCAGAAGAGATCAGCTCTCATTTTTCTCTGCCAGCACCCACGGACTGCATGAGATACCCAGGAGATATGAAGAGCTCAGCAGCCCTGCAGGGTGATGGAGATGCAGCTGACAGACACTTTTCACACAGTTTCTGGAAGACAAAGTGACTCGTGGCTGGCTGCAGTCAGCAGGAAAATGCTGGATTAGAGGCCATCTCCTCTCCAGCCACAATGAACTCTGGCATTTGCTCTGGTCAGACTCTGATGCTTGTAATTAAACTAATTTGTTCACAGTAAGCATCCAGCCCGGCACCAGTGAACAAGCAGGAAGCACAATGAGATGCCTTCTGTTTTCACATGACAGGAATCAGGTGAGAAATTCTTTCCTAATGACAAAACCCAAATTTACTTACTTTTCCCCCTTTTTCTTGTGAAAGACAGACCTTTTTTCTAAGCCATCCTAGGAAAAAAATTCTCCTGTTTAAAGGACTACTTCACTCTTTCTACAGAGCATCTGCTCAGGAAGGTGGAAAATATGAGAATACAGGCAAAAGTAACTTCATTAAATAAGGATAATTTAAAAAGTGAACAACAGTGCACACTTAGAACACCAAGTACCAAGATGGAGAACAAATGTTCAAATCCAGATGAATTTTAAAAAAAAGGAATCAGTTTATAAGGGGCCACAGATGGCACTCAAGAATATTTATTTTTCAGATCCCACAAGCAAACAATTATTTGTTGGGGACCAAAACGTCCAATTCTGTTCGCTGCATTTTATTGGGACAGTCTTAGCAAAGAGGTGGACTGTAAGCAAAATTTGTTGCCTGTATCACAAAGCACAGAAGTCAAATAATACAAAGAAATTTCCAATATTATTTGAAAAGTAAATATGTAAAAATATATAAACACACATGAATATGGAAGTTGGGAATCTTGGATAGATTGAAGAAAGAACTACTAACTAACTATGAGTTATCATATAACACATTCAGCAATGTCAATATCAGTCATTACTGCTGCCAGCTTTGACAAAACTCACACTACAGATTAATATCAGGCAATTTATCAAAGAAGTGTCCATCAGACAATCATTCTGATGGGGTCAGAAATTTCTCTGCAAACCATCATTACCACTTAGTGTATCAGTCAGCAAGCTGAATACTCTCTGAAGTATCAGACATTGATAATAACACAGTATGTGTGGCAGGGCCTTCAACCAGCAAACCACAGTGATAGCTTTGAGGCACCAAATATTTCATATTTCCTTCTGCTCTCCAAATATTTATGTACCTTTACATTCCCAAGCACTCAGAAGAACCAGTGCTAATAGCAGATAGACAGCACCATTTATGTAAATTTGCTGCAACACAGAAAATGGAAATAGGAGCTAAAATAATCAGGATCAACATTTATATGCATAGTTAGGAACAAATTGTGGAATGAATGTTTAATTCCATGTTCTTCCATTGTGGCATTAATCAGTGAACTGATGGTAGTCAAGAAATTGCTTCTGCCCATCACTCAGTACTTCTGCTTTTGAAGCAAGAATTGAACTTTTCCTTTCCTGGCAACACTAGTCCACCCTGTCATGCCCATAACAGCTCCTACTGTTTGCTTAGACATTTGACATGAAAATTCCTGCAGATCCGACCAGATACAAAGAGACTTGAATTTAATTACCAGAGTGGGGCAGGTAAAAACTACCCTGTTTCTTGATGTAAAAGCTGCTGTGTCACCATAGTGAGACTGTTTCAAACAAGAGGAATTTATAACACTTTACCTAAAGAGAATTAAGAAGGTCACAGAACACTGAAAAAAAATGTTCATGTGAGAGACCACAGATACACAGGTTGGAGTAAAGAAGTGAATACAACAGAGTATACAAGGAACTCAATCACACACACTTCATCTTTCAATTGGAAAAAGATGTATCTCAAAAGGAACAAGTGCAATCAAGTTGACCTGCCCCATTTTTTTGTACATAAATTTCTCTTAATAGTTGAAGATCATAGATACCATTTTCTTCCTTTTTACAGATGGAGAAATGGCAGGCAATGTCCCTTGCAAAAACACACAAGGTCTTAGGAGAGCCTGGAAGAAAAATGAGTGGGACTTTCTGGTCTCCTTCAAATTAATAGGAATCTCTGGATTATGGACTTAAACAGGTTCAGCTTTTTCCTGAGAACATATGAATCTTACATTCAGGGCACTATGATGTTGTAACATTTCACAAAATAATTTTCCAGTGAACTGCTAGTTTTATGTAACCAACCATGCAAAGAAAGAAGATTAAAAATTGAATTAATACTCAAGTTTTAATCATACCAGCAGTCACTACTGTCACATAACAGCAGCAGCACAAAGGGTGAGAGGGGGCAGAGCTGTAACTGGCAAACAAAAGGCAAAAATGGTCTTTCTTATTCATAAGTAGATTAGTGAAAAATAAACCACTTAAACACCCAATGCCTGCTTTATGAACTCGAGCATTTATTTACATAAATACTAGATGGCTGCTGGTATGAATTCTTTTCATCTGGGTTATTTAAATGTGAGGATCTCTAGCATGAAGGGCAAAGCACCAGGACAGATGTGCTGTGAGGTTCTGCTTAAAACCCATATGCAACTTATTGACTGGGGATTCACTAAGTGCTTAGGTGAATCTGATAAAACTGAAGTTGTAAGAGAGAAGGAACAAGGAGTTCAGTGTCACACACTATTCGTGGTACTTCTGATACAAAACTTCACAGAAAAACATGGCTTCAGTCCATCCAATAAAACAATGTAATCTCAGGTATTCTATAAGGGAAAAAGACTTTTCATTCAACAGAAATTACTTTAATTTTGCAGTCAGTTTAAAACAGAATATTTCCAGCCTAGATATTGGTCACAATGAAAAATATAAATATTAATTGAAGTGTTTTAGAATTGCCTTGTGCATACAGAAAAGGTTGCAACTTGACCACTTAAAATATTTGCCTCAGTGGAAACACAACCAAGGACCTTCCTTTCAGGGAATGTCAGGAATGATCTGAACCTGCAGGTTATACAGGTTAACATTTCTGAGGATGGGGAACAGAGCATACTCCTTACTAGTGAGAAAAGGAGGAAATGAGAGATCTTAAGTGGGAAGGAAAATTTGCTTTATTTCTGCAGGTGATACCAAAGAAAGGAATAAAAAAATATTTTATCAATTTTTTTTTTTTTTTTTACCAGAGAAGGGAACTATTTCTTTCTGTTAAATGAAAGTGGTAACAAGCTCTCTCATGGAAGGTGTCTGGGCAATCATATTCTCATTGAGCAACTACAAAGAGCCTTGGAGAGGTGGGGAAATTAAAAGGCAGTAATCCCAGTCCCACCCAACACACACACACTTGCTGTTCCACAACTTTACCCTGTGTAGTCAGTGCTCATGTGTTGCACAATGCTGTCCCGAGGGAGACGCAGTGATCACCACGGAGTCAAAGCAGGAAGAGGAAGTTTAATTTTTTCTACAACTTACATAGATTTCTAAAAAGGAGACCAGATTGGAAGACTGAGGTTCAACCTCTTCAACTCCACTGGTCTTAAAAAGTGTCCATCAATTGTCCTTTCACAGAAAGGAATCCAAAAAACATGAAAACAGTTCTGTAAACATTACTTTGTTTACATGAAATTTCTGACTCCAAGGCTGAAGGCTGTAAAACAAGGCGACACCCATGGACGGCCACACCAGCACCAGGGGAAGAAAGAATGGCAGGTGAAACACTTTTCTGTGTGTTGGAAAAAAGTCTTGGTGGTTGCACATGCCTCAGCCTCTAGAACAGACTAAATCCAGACTAAATACCCTACACTATGCTATTCTAGGCTGCCACCTCAAGTGAGATGTGACACAGCAGTAAGGAACAAAGAAACCTGACTCCAGGAGTGGGAGGTGAGAGCATTTTAGTTTTCTTTCCAGCCCCTTGATTTCAGTTTCTATTCCAATGACTTTTACCATAAAATAAAGTCTCTGCCAAAAGCCACTTCTGGTAGAAGAGTTTCAACCACTCATGAGCATCCTCTAGAGCAAATTCTACACAATTCCTTCCTGTCCTTCCAAGCCATAAGCACTCATTTTTTTTGGTAGGACTGCATTTATACAGTGAGGAATTTGGGGTTTTATCCCATCATATTATCGTGTAGATCTTCTCCATAATCCAGCCATGCCAGATACAGAGTGCCCTTCATGTCTTATATGGCAGCAATTGACAGGAATCTGAATCTTTCCCCACTGGAAACTAATTTGGGAGTTAATCTTATCACAACTTTCCTTCACACAGACACAATGCAAAGTAGGAGTAAACAATACCAAGTCAGAATTTGGCTCTCTGCATTCAGACACTGAAAGACTGTTAATAATTTTCACAAATCTAATTTACCTGTAAATAAGAATGACTTGTCAGGAATTTGTGATTATTCTCATTAGAGGTAAAAGGATCAAGAGCAGATGTCTCCCCTGTGTGGGAATTAAAATGAGTCCTGCATAACAAAGATTCATTCATGATTTTTTTTGAGCTTGACTGATATGAACACATGGTGATCACTATTACAACAAACTAAACCTAAACTCAAAACCTGGGAGAACTTAGTGACTGAAGGAGTACAGATACTGCCATAACAAATGGGCAATCACACAAGAGGTTGCTTGTTTACAGGAAAACTGCAGAAGGAGGCATAACATTATACGCTCTATTATTTAAATACCAAATTTTTATTCAACAAATCCCAATATGCCACTGACTGCCCAATGATTTTTTCCTTTTTTTTTTGTATCCACACTCTATGATTCTTTAGCGATGACAAGGGAAACATTAAATTAATGATAAATTTCAGTAATCAGGTGAAATAAAAAAAATATATTTAGAGTCATTAATGTTAGTTTTTTCCAAATCACTGCCTCATATTGTTTAAAGACACTTCAGAGAAATAACTAAATTCTCAGTAATTCTCTGTGAGGAAATGAAGTCTTCAAAAAACAGGCATTAAATCATTACCTGCGCTCAAAAAATACAATAAATCAACTTAATGAAACATTAGGCATAAAGTTTTCACATATTTAGGCCCCAATCCATGCAGTATCCATTAACTTGGTGCAGCAGCCTGGGGCTGCCACCAACACTGGAAATACTCTCCTGTATTTAGTGATTCAGACTGGGAAGTATTGTTAAGTTAAACTCTACTGTTAATTTCATGACAGAAACACATTTTCAACAATATATGGGTTCTGCCAAGATTAAGTGTTATCAAAGATGAGAAGTAAGATTAAAGGAGACTTAGAAAAAACAGAATTTGTCCTTGAGATGGGGAAGGATTCCAGAGGTGCTCAGATTTTTCATTCACTGCACTCCCATTTCCAGAGGCCAACTGCAGCCTGATCAAAGGTACACAGAGGCTCCCGTGATCTCATTCAGTCTTTTTAAGTCAGGGTTCAGACAAGCACCTATTAATATGCAGTTAAAAAAAAAAAAAAAAAAAAAAGGGTAGTCACATCCTTTTCAGTTAATTAGGTCATGATTATTCAACTTCACACAAGAAAAACCTTATTGCAGCAAAGAGAGTTTTCTATTA
Source organism: Cettia cetti (assembly GCA_013401135.1). Classification (NCBI taxonomy): domain Eukaryota; kingdom Metazoa; phylum Chordata; class Aves; order Passeriformes; family Sylviidae; genus Cettia; species Cettia cetti. Next base: position 151,627 of record VZUI01040386.1, read on the forward strand.
ACCTCCTCCATTCCTTCCTAGCCGTGCATTCAAGCTGTATGTAAATTGATTGTATTCCTCAATGTCACAAGCTATTACACACAGGAAAGCAGGCAGAATTAAAAGATGTCTGTGATTAGACTATCTAGAAGAATCATTTATAACACATCAGCCTTCACACTAGAAGGTGAATGCCTGACACTATATGCCTTAGGTTGGAAAGGGTATTATTCAATGCTTGTCCATCATTTAGATTTTTTCTGAGGCATCAAAGATAAACCAGACAGAACAGTGGTCTAATAAAACAAAACAGTTTACATTTTCTTTTAGTAATGGGGAAAAATCATTCTGCTCTTCATCCTACTATTTCAGCCAAGAAGCCAACTCTCCTTTCCCTTTACAGTTATATCTATAAATCCTGATCTTAGCTCTTTGGATTCAAAATGAGAAACTCTTTCAAGCAATGTTTTCACACTGGCCCAGTTTTCAAACACTTTGGGGAGGCTACTCTAACCTTAGAAATGAACAAAGGAGTTTTGCAACTGGTCACTTTCCAGCAGAAACCTTAGAAATTTTGAAAATAATGGATTACCAGAGAACATGCTGAAAGTCTGTCTATGAATACAGTCTGAAACAAAACTTTTTGTATTACCTCACTTTTAAGATGATTCAAAGCCCACTAAAGTCAATAGAAAGATCCATATTGATTTTAAGAGGCTTTGAATCATGCCTAAAACTGTTCTTTCATTATACTTCCATCCAACACAGTAAAACAAATCCTACAAATCAATATATTCCTAGAAACACAGCAATACAAGAATTAATTATAAAAAGTTTTAACACAGAACTAACCTGGATTTGTACACATAAGCAACGAAAAAATTACTTCTTCCTGGGGTTAATTATCTTTTCACAGTTCAAAAAGGTAATCACCTTAAATTACATTGGTCTTGCTAATGCTTTCTTAAGTAATTCTGACATTTAAAGGTAGGAAATTTATGTAGCACAATTAATGCATGAAATAGTTGCAGCAAAATTAAATCTACTCAACATTTTCCACTTCCTGAAAAAAGACAACATTTTGCACATAATTTATTACATGAATAAATATTTTATCAAAATTGGGAATGAGATGCTTTTCCCATTATCTCTGCAAAAGTTTTGCATTTCTTTATAGAGCTGTTTGCAATGAGTAATGATCTGGGTTTCAATAATCTTTGGTGGTACTTGTCATATGCCTCAGGTCAGGTGAGTTTGGATTCAGATCCCTGTGGGTTGAGTTCACTCAATCTCATTTTGGAGATAAGCAGATGCACTTTCATGCACTCTTTTTCTGAGGGAAAGACCCACAGCCTAGACACCTTGCTCTGCGTCATATTTTCCATTGTTTTGTTTCTTCAAACATTAAAGTTATTTCTTGAAAACAGAATACTGCTCTAATGGGGAGCAATAAAAACCCAGACTTGGAGATATAAATGAAAAACATTTGTGGGAAAGCCAAGCAGGAACCCAGACCATTTTGAAAATAGAGGTTACTTTTAATTTGCAGTCCTTACAATTTTTGCAAGCCATGAGGTCAAAGCACTGCACTTCAACTCCTTTACAACTGCTCAGATAGTCCCTCTTCTTGCACACCCTTTCCCATTTTAAAGTGTTTCTAATGCCTTGGCTTTTCTGCCAAACTATGGCTCTGCCTATGGGACAAAAACCAAACCGACGGATCATCCAAGAAAGAAACCATTGGCAGGAATTTCTGCTATCCTTGAACTACTGAAATACTGTAGAAATAAACACTACCCAAATTGCAGCTACTACATGAAAACATGCTGTAAGAAATTGTCCTCTTAAGCCAAGACTCAGGACGTGTTGATTCTTGAGGTACAAGAGCTATTCTGAAAAGCAATCAAAATCATAGGACACAAAACGAAATAAAATAGCATAGAAAATAACATGCTGAACTTGAGAAACATTAATAAAATATCACTTCTTTAATAAACATCTCATGCAGAGCTTTGATCATCACACTGCAATGGCCTTTTCCTTCATTAACATTGGTGTTATTGAGGAAGGAAGAAAGAGCTTTGTTTACACTGACTTTTTAACTGGGACTTGAAAAAGTGTTTAACTTTCCAGCACCCAAGGAGTTCTACAGGAGAGTTGTAGAGGGACTTTTGACAAAGTAATAGGACAAGGGGAAATGGGTTCAATCCAAAAGAGTCAATTTCAATTAAACATAAGGGAGAGATTCTTTACTATGAGAGTGGTGAGGCTCTGGCACAGCTTGTCCAGAAAAGAATGAAACAAGTGGCTGCCTCATCCCTGGAAGTGTTCAAGGCCAGGTCAGACACGGCTTAGAGCAACTTGATCTAGTGGAAAATGTCTCTGGCAATGGCAGGGAATTGGAAAAGACAAGCTTTGAGGTGCCTTCCTACTAAAATTATTTAATAATTCTATGAAAATTGGTTTTGACAGCCTCAGTAGGCACACACATGGATTCTCAAACCCTGTCTAAACTCCACATCTAAAAACCAGAAACAATTTCCCAACAACAGTCTCACTATGGCAGAAGTAAAACTCTTAACAAGAATCCACATAGCTAGATATACATTTTGTTTACCACACAATGAACCAGCCTGGTCTTTTCCACAATGATTGATATATTCACAATCATTTCAGCTGGCACGCAGGTGAAAATTTCTTAACTTGATATCAATCCACATGGAAAAACAAAATGGTTTACTTTAGTAACCTGCAGTGTTGGTTGTCACAAGAGTTTGTCATTCCTAAGACAAATTTTTGTACTTTACTGAGTTTGAAAACACTGTGATAAGGAAACTGAAGAGTTTATCATTTGGATAATATTTGTTTTATTCTATCTTAGTCATCCAGAGATAAGCTTAAGTGTAACAAAATTACTACCTGATGTAATTTGATGAATGTCATGATGATAACTTTTTTGTATGACATCTTTGTAATGAGACACCATTAATTTAGTTGCAGATTCTTGGAGGAATAGATTAAATAAATTTCTAGGTGACTACTCTTATCATGGAAGGACATTCTTGTTGGGACTGTAAACTTCACACTTGCTCTAATACTATACTACCCTTGGGAGAGTATCTTTTGAAGAACCCCTTCTCAGATAAGCTACTAAAGAAGAAACTCCAAAGTTTTGGCACTACCAGACCAAGTCCAGCTTCAGCAATGCTGCTTCCTATGCAATTTCTACAATACTTCAAAATTAATTTAGAAATCCACCCTGTGGGAATTCTGAGTGTTCAAATAGCTGAAGTGCCACAAGCCATCATCCTCAAAAGGAATGAAATACAATGTTTAAAGCAAATAATATGGAACAGTAAGACAAAACCTACATCCACACATATAACCAGGAAGCTCACCCCCCTCCAAGACAGCGTGAAAAATCTTAACTAGCACCAGACAACACCAGTTCATTACCAGCTGCTTGATCTTTGTTTCCAGGCCCAGCTACAAAATTTTCATGGATACTCCCTGATCCCATCCACATTGCAAAGTACTCCCCAGTTCTTCCTGGGGATTCATTCTAAGCTCTTCACACACAAATGTGTTTTACCACATCCAGTAATGTTATTGCTCATCATGCTCCAGAAAGAAACAAACCCTCAGTTATTTCTTTATAACTCCAGGAGCAGTTATCTATAATTACAATACATCTCAGGGATGACTTTTTGAGCAGACGCAGCATTTTAAAGCTGGAAATTTATGGATAACAATTAATACTGTATAAAAATTTGCAACCAAACTTAGCCCTTTCCTCTATGGTAAATAATCACAGGAAAATGACAGGGGGAAGGAGAGTCATATAAAATATCTTTCCAAGAATAGCTACCTTCACTTTCTGCATACAGCATCTTGCTATTCACTAACCACTCTCTCCTTCTGCAGGGTGTGGTTTGCTAGGGATTCTAATGTTGTATCTGCTCCTGAAAAAGCCCACTAGAAGAAGTGAGAAGTATTTATTACTCCCACTGGTGTGTATACAAAATAGATATATATTTATTTTTGCTATCTTCCAAATCTGCACAAGCTCCTGTGGCTCCTTCCCATAAAAATCTTTTATTTGCCAAAATTAATAGCAAAGACATTTTAGCATACCTCTTTCATATGAGTAAATTTAATTCCTTCTTAAATTCTATCCTAGTTTTAAAACAATTTCCCCATGCATAGCCCTGACACAAACTGTAAAGTCATTCAACTTTAGAGCTAAACTATGGGACTGGTATGCAGGAAATTATTTTTAAACTGGTCTATATTGGGCTTTTGCAGCATAGTCCAAAAAGCAAATTTAATTGTATGCAATGGTTAACAGATAAATGTTAAGAGTGAAGAAAAAAAAGAAAAAGGAAAATAATTTAAAAACCGGAGTAAATAGCACCATTGCACATGTGTTCAATAATTACCTCGGTAAGGATGAATTAAAAATTTGACTGTGAAAAATGAAGAACCATAAACACAGCAATGGAGCAGGTGTTGCAAAGTTTATTAGGAAATCTCCTAAATGCTTCCATAAAAATTCAATAGCCCATTGTATGTAGGACAACAAAATTATATTTCATAGAGAGCTGTACTCTTGCCATTTAATTATTGGACAGTACTGCAGTCCTCTCAGAGCAGCTTTTAGACCTCAGGTTATAATGACCAGACCATGAGTGAGGAATTCCCTCTCCACTGTATTTAAGAGATTTCATGATAGCAAAAGGAAATTAGAAAGCATGGTATTTTCATGAAAAACAGTTTTCAATTACCTTTGTATCCAAATAATGTTGCATTCATATTCACAGTATTGCAAAGTTATTACCTAGACTAAGTAAAACGAACACAGAATCAGAACTTAATTGGATATAGAAAATTGGAAAGTTCCACACCACAGTTGCTGAATAAGTAGAAATGCATAAAATGAAGAGCGCAGTTGTTTCCTGAAAGCCAGTGCAATACCAGACAGTGCAAGGACACAGAAGGGTCACTGAGCTCAGGGCCATGCATTGGCAATCCCACCCCAATGCAGCAGGCCCATTAACACCAGTTCACAGTCAAGGAGAGCAGCTTTCCTTGCTAAAGCAATGCTCCAGCAAAGAGCTACTTACATGGTCTGATTAAAGACAAGCAGTAAAAACAAGAGTTAAAAGACACTCTTTACCTAAAACCAAGGAGAAGGTTTAAGCACTTTTTGATTGCTGAAGTTGCTCTTTGGGTATTGACATGCATCATTTCAGACAGGTTTTAAAAATTCATAACCCTTGTTCTGTGTGTTCTGCTTTGTATTTTATGGCAGCTATAGATATGTACCATGCACACTGCATTCCACATTCTGCACAGAAATGGGCACAACAAAAGGAAACTAAAGTCTGGCCCATTTGGTTACATGAGAAGATAAAAGGAGAAGAATAAGAATCAAGAATCACATGTGCTATGCATTGATGTGGGCTAAAACATGAACTTAGGCAAGACTCTGTGGTTCAAAAGAACATCAAGGCTTTTATGCTGGCTGGGTCAAATGCCCTCCACATTTTTATTAGAGATTGCAGAACTACTTTTGAGTTTTGAAAGTGAAACTTTATTCTACATTACTAAGAACAAATTTTCTAGAGAAAATAGAAGTGTTTGAAAAGGCTCTACTTCTGGACTGATATTTTCATTTCCTTTTGACTCATTTTCTACTGCAGAGACTTCTAGGGTGACAGACTCTTCACAACCCACAGAAAAATCCTCCTAATCCAAGACACTCAGAACTGTGGGACTATCTCATTGCTGCTCTCAGCCAGGCTCTGTCAGTCTTCCTCACTCCTCAGTAGTGCCTGGGACAAAGAAAGTCCTTTCCCCTCCTGTTGAGTCCACTTGATCCAATTTACAGCAACCAGAACAAGGCAAGCAGCCAGCCCACCCTTTACTGCCCATCTACAGCCCAGGAAGAGAGCATGACCAAACTGGCTCTCAGACATGGGAAACTCCAATGGAATACAAACACAGCAAGGGTTCCCTGGAGTGAACACCTCAGATATTGTTGCAGCAGCCCTCTTTTTAGAGGGTAGAAATGAGCCCAGACACAGACTTCTTGTTTATCACAGCACCAAAAGGGCCCTGGTTTATTCTCTTTACAGCTCAGCCACCCTGACTCCAACCATTCCCTGACTCTGGCTGCAGCAGCTCCTGCTGTAGGTTTCCCTTGCAGCCTCTGACTGCAGCCTTTACCCAGCCAGACTGTGACTGCAGGCTCCAACAACAGCACACCCAGACTGACCTCACAGCAGGGATTCTCTCTCCCCAGGATCCTCCTTCTCCATGAACCTCTCCTTCCCTCTTCCTCAAGGTTCCTCCTCTACGATCCTCCCTCACCACGGAGCCTTTATCACCTTATCTTTATTGGCTACAGCTGTGACTTATCAAGGGAGAGGCTGAACTGGGTAATTAACACAGCTGTTACTATCAGGGACAAGTTCACCTGTATTCCTTTCTCCTACAGTATATGTGGCCTATAGTATTTATAAAGGAATGTTTTATGATATGGAGGACATGAGACAGCTTTAGAAATAGATTTTCCTGATACAAAGTCTGTGTTAGTGGCAAGCTTAGTAAATCTCATGGCCAAGGAAATACTTTCCAGTCCTATGTATAAGAAACCAAACTGACAGTTTTCAAATCTAGCTACAAAACCTGGGCACTCTGTCCACATTTCCCAGAATCACCGAATAGTGGGGTTGGGAAGGGGCTTCCAGAAACCACCTTGTAAAACTCTGTAGCTCAAACAGGGTCAACTGCAGCAAGTTTCTCAGTTATGTTTTGAATATCTCCCCAAATGAAATCTCTATGGCCTCTCAGGACAATCTGTCTCATTTTCAATCACCATTCCAGTAAAAAGGGGGATGTTTTATGTTCAGACAGAGTTTCCTATCTGAACTTTTGTTTGTGCCTATTGGCTCTGACCTTGTCCTTGTTGTGCACCACTGAGCACAGTTTGGCTCCATCTTCCACACATCCTTCCATCAGATATCTGTAAAAAATTATGAGATTCCCTCCAGAGCCTTCCCTTTTCCGGGCTAACCCATGTTAGCTATCTCAGCTTCTTCTCACATGAGAAGTTTTTTAGCTACTTGGACTTACAAAAGGACATTTGGGGGAAAAAAAAGAAAAAGAAAAAATCTGGTTTGGAGACCATTCATTTTGGGTAATGCAAATGAAAACATTTTGTGCTTTTCATCGCAAGAACAGCTGTACAATATTTGCTGCCTCAATTCCTTCAGTGCTCCAATTAAAGATTGCATAGATCCTAGGCTGGAATGTGTGGAAATGGGAAATGCTAGGAATATAAAAGATTACCAATCCCCTTTAATTTATGCTTTCAGATGCTTAACACAGGGCTATAATTGCAATTTTAATCACATGTGTTCTGTGTGTGCATTGAATACTGAGGTCTCCATGTGTCAACTAGCACCCAGTAAAGCTGCAGGAATTTTTTCCACTTTAATGTATTCATGTTCACATGTAAAAAGATCCATTTTAAAGGCTCTGGAAAAAAAAAAAAAGTGACAGCTTCAACTATAACTGTCAAAAAAAAGAAAAAAGTGGATATAAAATTCAGCTTCTCTCTAATGGCAGGGTACTTTTTTGTTTTGCCTTCAAACATTTCAAAAACAGCCTGCTCAAGGTGGGTGGCAAACTGCTATTTTATGCCCTATGGATAAGTGTCACAAGTGATGGCACCAGATTAGCTAAGCAGCTCTGCTGGGAAGAGCTGGAAGTGAATGCAAATAACACCAGTTTTTGAGAGAGTTTTATTCTGGATTTTATGTCTGGTTTATGTTATCACTTTTAGTAGGAAAAAGATTTACTTTACACAGCAATTTTTTTGTTGTTGTTGTTTTGTGAAGTCTTGTTTTGGATGTTTAAAACCTTCAAATACCTGAAGTGCCCTGCATTTCTTGTTTCAATTTCAAACATATTTTGTTTTATTGTAGTGTAGTGCAATTTTGTCACCATTATTTAAATAGAATGGAAGCAATCTCAGGGTAAAACACTTCTTTCTGGGACTAAGGGTTGCAGAGACTGATCCTAAGCTGTTTCCAAACTGACACTTTCACACTTGCTGTGGAAACACTGAGCTGAATGCATCCATAACCTTGAAAGTGTCTCAGTGAAGTTTAGGCTTAAAATACCAGCATCCAAAATGGATACAAGTATTGTCAGGAATTAAGTTATGATTAGTTGGAGAAGGTTATTAGCATTTCACCATTAACCTCCCCCTTTCCAAAAATATACACAACAACTTCACATATGAATCACATAAACCAGTCTTAAAGATAAGGATAGAGTCAGGATGTAAGATGCACCCCAGCCATGGCAACAGAATTTCACTGAAGATAATGAAACTGGAAGATTGCAAATCCATTTGGGAGATCAGAATCTCATGCAGTATTTCCTGGAAAGTTTTATCTTGCAGCTCAAAATGAATAAAGAATTAAGAATTAAATCAGCAGTATAAAAACCATTTAAAATAAATCACCTATTGAAAAAAATTAATCATTAAAATGGAAAAACTATTATTTTAAGACATCAATAATTTATCTAGCAATATTTTCCTGCAAGTATTAATCATGAATATTTAATATGTACATGTGAGCAGTTAATAAACAGAAACAAAAATGAAAACGTTTAAACGGTCCTGGATGTGCTGCTATAGAGAACCAAATTAAATCATATCATCAAGCCAATAGTAAATTCAACAGCTAGAAGCCTACTCTTTATGAAACTGCATTCCAGCTAGTAGAGCTTGTAAGTGCATTTTTGTTCAAGTGCATAGTTGTATCTATGCAAAATATTTTGCAGTTGTGTTTTTTCAATTTAATTTCTTTTGGAAATATTTTGAGAGCTCTCTTCTCCCCATACAAGAGGAAGAGAGAGAAATTAATAGCTCACATCTGCAATCCACAATAAACTGCTTCAACAAAAATCTGTTTTACAAAAGCATACCAGAAGCCTTTTTTCCATCCCAACAGGCAATGTCATTATCCATACCCCTGGGCAGTGCCACCAGGCAGCAATAAAAAGTATACCTGGATCAGCTAATCTGACACAGTTTAAAATCATTTGGAAGTACCTACACAAGGTGCTTCTCACACAGGGCATCTTCAGAGGAGCTAATCTCCAGCTGTGAGCTGTAGCAGAAATGATCCCACCATCCTCCTGCCTGCTCCTGGAAAATCTACACTGGAATAAACTCAGAACAAGTCAACTGTGATTAGCTCTATCCAGCCCATTTCATGTCACATCTAGTTCTCCATTAAAATCTGCTTTCAGCACCTCAGTGACCTGAAGCTCCGTTACCTCTGCCCACCATTGCCTCCATGCCAGGCACACTCAGCTCCTCTCCTGTCTCATGCAAGGACTGACCATTCCTGGTGGTTCTTCACTCATAGCCTTGCCTATCTTGGCTCCAACTTGTAATTCTCATGTGTTCCTCCCTTCCTTCCCCTCAAGGGAATGGAAAATCCCTACCAACCCATTGTAAATTATTATTTACAGATAATTCTCCACTGCTGAATTTGATGGCATTTTTATCATTAGACCGTCATTAGGAACTCAAGCAAAATCTTCATCTGAGTTTTATAGGATATCAGTCTTTACATTTTTTTAACCATAACCATAGAGTTAAAGAGACAAGTTTATTTATACAACTGTACAGTCCTAAATTTTCTGTTCCTATTAGCTCATGGCAAATCAATGTCAGTCCCTCATTCCTCAGTAATGTGGCAATGCCAGGGGACTCTCTCCAGTCAGGATCTGAGGGGTTTCATTAACTTTACTGCTCTGACAACTGGCTCCCATGCTCACACTCCACTCCCTGGATTTCAAGATGACTCCTGAAGCACTGTCAGCAGACAATCCAGTGCCAAAAATCATTTGGCCCACAAAACCTCTCTCAGTCCCCAAGAGCAGGAAGGAAGCAGTTTGCAGAGGATGCCTACCCAAGAGATAAAGTGAGAGTTATCTATGTCATTACTCTCTCCACCACTCTTTCTGAGTGGGGGATTACACACTCCTTGAAACACAGCTGCAGATACCACAGGTTGGGAAAGAAAAAGGATGTCTCAGCCGGTGCTGATGAAGGACTGGCAGCTCAAGGAACAACTGTGTTGAAGCCAGGAGGATTATCTGCTGTCTTAGGGGAGAGGGAGGGTAAAGGGGAGACGTATCTATGCTATCCTGGCAGCTGAACTTCCCACCACCTCTACATCATGCTGGGGGATGTGATTGGGAGCTTGTGGCTCAAATGTTCAGACAGTTTAGCTAAAAGAGAGATTTCTTTCATGTTGCTATTATACTGCTAGAAAGATTGAAGTTATTTCTTTGTCCCCCTGCCTTTTCATCTGGAGTTTAATTTCATTTCTGTTTTCAGGTAAATAAGACTCATGCTCACAGGATGTGCACAAGTGTATCTATGCCTGTCTTTTTGTGCATCTGTTCAAGCCTTCTATCTCTTCTCCAAGTTTTGAGCACACTATTTCATTCCAATAAACACCAGAGGCATCAACTGTGAGACACAAATATTCAATGAATCAGGTTTCATGAACTCTTCTGCTCTCAAAATGACTGATTTCTCTTTGGTTTGGAGTGAATGGTAGACAGGATTTTATTTTACCTGTACTGTTTTCACTGACCTTATAATACCCATCAAGAAAAGATGGTGTGACTGTTCTTGAGAGCAGACAGGGGAGAGAGAAAAGAAGCTCTCAGCTATTCATTTTATTGAAAGCTCAGATGCAGCAAAAATATCCAGAAGAAAACAAATATGTGTCCATTTGGAAAGTGGAATGATCTTGGGATACATTACCAATTTATCACATGGGTTTAGATGGAGTTTCTTACAAAATCTGTATTTATTCTACTAATCAACTAAAAATGCATGGTAACCCCTCTAGATGCTAGGACAGAAATTCTAAATCAAAGATTGTAATAGCTGACCAACTCATTTTGGTATTCCTGGTCATGGTACACATTGCTCTCTTCTTGTAAATACGTTCTTGAGGTGCCTTTGAGAGGATCAGCCATATCATCATTTCTATCCTGTCTGGAGTTCTGTACACGAGAGACTGGAGCAGCGTTGACTCTGGCTGAACTTCTTGTGGTAGGTGTCTCTCTTTTCAGTTCACGTACCCGGGCTGCTAGGGAGGAGGTGGG